>JAJNNQ010000228.1:0-2500 GCA_027886175.1 Phylloscopus collybita | reverse complement strand
CTCTCTTCTTCTTCTTCTTCTTCTCCTCTTCTTCTTCTTATTTTTCTTCTTCTCCTCTTCCTCCTCTTCTTGCTCTTCTCCTTCTCCTCGTCCTCTTCTTGTTCTCCTCCTCTTCCTCCCCATCCTTCACCTTCCTCCTCTCCTTGTTCTTTTCCTCCTCTTCATCTCTTCTTGTTCTCCTCCTCCTCTTCCTCCTCCTCCTCCTCTTCTTCTTCTTCTTCTTCTTCTTCTTCTTCTTCTTCTTCTTCTTCTTCTCCTCCTCTTCCTCTTCTTGTTCTTCTCCTCCTCCTCTTGTTCTTCTCCTCTTCTTCCTCCTCTTTTTGTTCTTCTCATCTTCATCCTCTTCTTATTCTTCTCCTTTTTTTCCTGTCTCTTCCTCCTCTTCCTCCCCATCCTTCACCTTCCTCCTCCTCTCCCTTCTTTCTCTCCTTCTCCTCCTCGCCTCCCACCTGGATCTGCTTTGGGAAAGGAGCTTAAATCCCAGCCGGTGCCACCCCCTGCCAAGGACAGGGACACCTCCCGCTGTCCCAGGGTGTTCCAAGCCCCATCCCAGCTCACCTCGGGCACCGCCAGGGCTGGGGGATGCATCCAGCCCCACCCAGAGCCCCCTGCCCAGCACCCCCCTGCCCCTCCCTGCCCCTGCCCAGGGGTGCCAGGGGTGGGGTCCCCCCTCTGTGCCCTCCAGGTGGGAGCTGGGGGACACCGGGGACCCTCCCTGTGCCCCAGGGGGGGGGTTCAGGATCAGCTCTGGGCCTGCTGGGACAGCCCTGCACCCACAGCTTTGCCCTGGGACGGAGGATTTGGGGGATTTGGGGGCTGTTTGTCCGTCCTGCTTCCCATCTCTGCTCCAGGTGTGTCCCGGGCTCAGGAATTTGGGGCGGGGGATGAGCATCGCTCGTTGCACACCCGGCCCAGAGGACGAGGTGACACAAAAAAAAAGGGGAATGGGGAATTTTTTTTCCACTGGGAAAGGGGAGACTTGGGTGGGATTTTGGGGAAGGAATTCCTGCCTGGGCCCGAATTCCCAGCCAAGCTGCGGCCTCCCAAGGCCAGGCCGGACACCGGGGCTTGGACCCACGCGGGGGGGAGATGGAACGAAATCCCCCCCCCCCCCCCCAAAAAAAAATCCTCAAAGCCCCTTCCCACCCCCAGCCGCTCCACCAGCCCCCCTCGCAGGCTCGGCAGCGAGCCCCCGGCGCACTTTGGAGCCGAACCCTGCGGCCTCGGGGGGCGGGGAGGGGCCGGCGGGGGCTGCTGCGGGGGGCGCTGCGGGCAGAGCGGCAGCAATTAGCGGCGGGCGGAGCCGCCTCGGGTCCCCCCCCTGTCCCCCCCCTCGCTTTTGTCACCGGGGGCCGCGGTCACCCCCGCGCGGCGGGGTCAGCGGTGCGTGAGTGTCAGCGCTGACGGAGATGGCATCTGACAGCAGCTGTGAATTTGGGGCTGGGGGTGTGGAAAGGCCAGCTTGAAAGAGTTTGCTTTGCCCCCGGCCCCAAGCTCTGTCCGCCCCCCTCCTGCCCCCCGGGCCGTGCCCCCGGCCGGCCGCCGCAGCCCACCCAGCCCGCCGAGGCTCGGCCGGCTTCGTTATCGCTGCCGCGGCTTCGCGCTGCTCCCCTCCCCGCCGCGCTGCTCGGGCCTCCTCCTCCTCCTTTTCTTGTTCTTCTCCTCCTCCTCTTCCTCTTCTTGTTCTTCTCCTCCTCTTGTTCTTCTCCTGGTCCTTTTCTTGTTCTTCTCCTCCTCCTCCTCCTCTTGTTCTTCTCCTGGCTCTTTTCTTGCTCTTCTCCTCCTTCTCTTCTTGTTCTCCTCCTGTTCTTCTTCTGCTCCTCCTCTTCTTCCTCCTCGTCCTCTTCTTGTTCCTCTCCTCCTCTTCCTCCTCTTCTTGTTCTTCTCCTGGTCCTTTTCTTGTTCTTCTCCTCCTTCTCTTCCTCTTCTTGTTCTTCTCCTCCTCCTCTTCCTCCTCCTCTTCTCCTCTTCCTCCTCCTCTTCTTGCTCTTCTCCTCTTCTTCCTCCTCTTTTTGTTCTTCTCATCTTCATCCTCTTCTTATTCTTCTCCTCCTCCTTCTCTTGCTTTTTTCTTCTCCTCGTCCTCGTCTTCCTCGTCCTTCCTTTCCTCCTCCTCTTTCTTCTTCTCTTTCTCGTCCTCCTTCACCTCTTCCACCTCTTCCTCCTCCTTCGTCTCCTTTTTTTCCTCTTCCTCCTTTGCTCCTCTTCCATCTCTTCTTCTTCCCCTTCCTCTTCTTCCTCCTCTTTTTCTTCTTCCTCCTCTTCTCCCACTCCTTCTTCTGCTCCTCCTCGTTTTTATTCTTCTCCTCCTTCATCTCCCCCTTCTCCTCCAGCTCCTCTTCTTCCTCCTCGTTCTTCTTCTTCTTCTTTTTCCTTTTTTCTTTTTCTATTTATTTTTCTATTATTTTTATTTTCTATTTATTTTTCTATTTATTTTTCTATTTATTTTTCTATTTATTTTTATTTTTATTTTTATTTTTTCCCTTTTCTTTTTCTTTTT
>JAJNNQ010000227.1:0-70616 GCA_027886175.1 Phylloscopus collybita | reverse complement strand
GCTGCTCCCATTATTCCCAAGGCTTGGGAAGACGTTCGGCAGGATCTCGGCTGGGCACTTGGGATTTGCTTTTTCCGTAGCTAAAACCACCTTTTTTTCCCCAAAAAAAATTTTGTGTTTTTTTTAGGGATGGATCAAAGCTGATCCTGGACTTTTTTTTTCTTTTAATTGCGAGCAGCCAGGTGGAAAAAAAAAAAAATCCATTGGTTTTCGAGGATCCGTTGGTTTTCAGTGGATCCCTCATCACCTGCCCGTGGAATTTTTAGTCTGTCCATGGATTTTAGTCATGGATTTGGTCTTTTCCTTCTCTCTTTTCCTTTTTCCTTTTCCCTCGATGCTTCTCTTCTCCAGAATGAGCATTCCCAATTCTCACAGCCTTTCCTTTCCTTTCCTTTCCTTTCCTTTCCTTTCCTTTCCTTTCCTTTCCTTTCCTTTCCTTTCCTTTCCTTTCCTTTCCTTTCCTTTCCTTTCCTTTCCTTTCCTTTCCTTTCCTTTCCTTTCCTTTCCTTTCCTTCCCTTCCCTTCCCTTCCCTTCCCTTCCCTTCCCTTCCCTTCCCTTCCCTTCCCTTCCTTCCCTTCCCTTCCCTTCCCTTCCCTTCCCTTCCCTTCCCTTCCCTTCCTTCCCTTCCCTTCCCTTCCCTTCCCTTCCCTTCCCTTCCCTTCCCTTCCTTCCCTTCCCTTCCTTCCCTTCCCTTCCCTTCCCTTCCCTTCCCTTCCCTTCCCTTCCCTTTCCCAGGAAGCCTCCAAATCAATCCCTGTCCTGCAGACAGGATTCAACTTCCAGGATAACCCCATCATTTAAATAATTAAGTGATTTTTTCAGTTAAACAGTTAAATAATCGATGAAATAATGGATCCCTTAAATAATTAAATCAACCAGGATGAATTTATTATTATTTATTATTTAATATTTATTATTTATTATTTATTATTTATTATTTATTATTTATTATTTATTATTTATTATTTTTATCTATTATCTATTATCTATTATCTATTATCTATTATCTATTATCCATTATCTATTATCTATTATCTAGTATTTAGTATTTTTGTTTTTATTTTCATTTTTATTTTTAATATTTATTTATTTAATTAATTTATTTTAAAATTTTTATTTATTATTTATAACTGTTATTCTTTTATTCTTTTCTTTTGATTATTTATTATTGACTATTTATTATTTTTAATTATTTTTGGTTTTATTTTTATTTTTTATTTTTATTTGTTTATTATAATATATTATTTATATATTATTATTTATAATATATATATTTATATATTATAAATAAATAAACAATACATTAATTAAATAAATTCAGGATGACGAAGCAACAGAAGGATAAACGAAAATCCCATCAATTAAACAATCCAATAAAATATTAGGTCATGAGATATATTTACAAACTCACCTGGGGGAAAACACCTGGAATGTTCGGGGGGAAAAAATTCCCGCCTGGAGACGGAAGTTTTATTCGCAAAATTTTTATTTGCAAAATTTTTATTTGCAAAATTTTCGATGCATTGAATTGTTTATTTGGAGAAGGGAAAGGAAGCTGCTTCTAAGGAGGGAAGAAGGAAGGATTTGAGTCCTTCCCTGCGCCAAAGAGGACGGAAAAAGAATTCCTGGATGGAAAATTTAGATTGGGAAGAGAAAGGACGACAAATCCAGGGAGGATCCCGCAGGATCAGTTTCTCCTCGTCCTGGAGGTTTGATGGAATCACGGAATTATGGAATATCCCGAGCTGGAAGGGATCCGTGAGGATGGTCCGGGTCGGCTCCTCTCAACCCTCCATCCCTGGAAATCCCATCAGCCTTCAGATCCATCCAGACTCATTTTTTTTCCTGGTGGGAGAGGCATCTCCAGGGCTTTGGGAGAAGGCTCGGGGTTTTATTTCCGTGATCGCCTGTGGATCTGAATTCCCAGCTGGGAATTCCGTTGCTGTGGACGGGGAAGGGTGGGAATCACCTGGCCTGGGGGAATTCCAGGTGGGAGCAATCAGTTTGAATGGAGGAATTCCAAGGAATTAGTTCGGAATTCCCTCCTGTCCTTTCTCCCGAGGGGATTCCCCTGGAATTCTGCTGCCTGGAGCTCCCTCGCCATCGGGATTTCAGGGATCAGGAGACAACATTCCCTCTGAATGGGCCCAGCTGGCTAAAAAACCTGGAATTCGGCTGGAGATATTTGGAAACAAATTCCCATATAAAAAAAAAAAAACAAAAACAAAACAAAAAAACCCCCATGAAAACGAAAACGAAAATGAAAACAAAACCACAAAAACAAAAACACAAAAACAAAAACAAAAATGAAAACAAAACAAAAACAAATCAAAACCAAAATAAAAACAAAAATGAAAATAAAAACAAAAATGAAAACAAAAATGAAAAGAAAAGGAAAAGGAAAAGGAAAAGGAAAAGGAAAAGGAAAAGGAAAAGGAAAAGGAAAAGGAAAAGGAAAAGGAAAAGGAAAAGGAAAAACAACAACAGCAACAAAAACAACATAAAAAACCCAAAAAAACCCACAAAAAAAAAACCAAAACAAAAAAAAAAAAACCCAAAACAAAACAAAAACCACAAAAAAAAAAAAAAAGGGGGGAAGAAAAAAGAAGCGTTTTCATGAATTCCGATTAATCCAGGAGGATTTTCCATGAATCCAGGGATCTCTGGGAGCCAGCGATCTGCATTCCCTTGGATTCCTTCTCCCTTCTTTGGCGTTTCCCTGTTTTTGTCCTTTTTCCCTCGGAGGATTTCCCGCCTGTCCCTACTGTTTCCTCCTGGATTTGGGATCGCACCTGGGTGACACGTCGGCGGTGGAAGCTCATCCCTCCGGTTTCCTTTTTCCCTCTCGTCTCCTGGGAGCTCCTGGAGCGGCTCTGGGCTCCAGCACTTGGGATTCAGAGCTCAGGAGTCGAGGACAACCCCAGCGGCCCAACCCCAATGGCAAATACCAACCGGAATCACGGAATTATGGAATATCCCGAGCTGGAAGGGATCCGTGAGGATGGTCCGGGTCGGCTCCTCTCAACCCTCCATCCCTGGAAATCCCATCAGCCTTCAGATCCATCCAGACTCATTTTTTTTCCTGGTGGGAGAGGCATCTCCAGGGGTTTGGGAGAAGGCTCGGGGTTTTTATTTCCGTGATCGCCTGTGGATCTGAATTCCCAGCTGGGAATTCCGTTGCTGTGGACGGGGAAGGGTGGGAATCACCTGTCCCAGCTGCTGACCCTTCTGCTTTCCAACCTTTTTGAGGTGTCCCAGAGGACACGTGGAGAATTGGGATGAGCAGGGAATGACCCTGCGGGTTTGAATTCAGGCTGAGAAATCCCAAAGGTGGGAATCCAGGACAAAATAGGATGGATTTTCCAATTTATTTTATTTTATTTTATTTTATTTTATTTTTTATTTTATTTTATTTTATTTTATTTTATTTTATTTTATTTTATTTTATTTTATTTTCCACAGTGTGGGACGGATCCGCCCTCTGGAATTTTACTGTCCCTGTGAACTCTCCCATTCTTTCGAGACAATATAGGATGGATTTTCCATTTTATTTTATTTTATTTTATTTTATTTTATTTTATTTTATTTTATTTTATTTTATTTTCCACAGTGCAGGACAGATCCACCCCTCTGGAACTTTGCTGTCCCTGTGAACTCTCCCATTCTTTCGAGACAATATAGGATGGATTTTCCAATTTATTTTATTTTATTTTATTTTATTTTATTTTATTATTTTATTTTATTTTATTTTATTTTATTTTATTTTATTTTATTTTCCACAGTGCAGGACAGATCCGCCCCTCTGGAGCTTTGCTGTCCCTGTGAACTCTCCCATTCTTTTGGGACAATATAGGATGGATTTTCCAATTTATTTTATTTTATTTTATTTTATTTTATTTTATTTTATTTTATGTTATGTTATGTTATGTTATGTTATGTTATGTTATGTTATTTTATGTTATTTTACGTTATTTTACGTTATTTTATTTTATATTTTATTTTATTTTATTTTATTTTATTTTATTTTATTTTATATTTTATTTTATTTTCCACAGTGCGGGACGGATCCTCCCCTCTGGAACTTTGCTGTCCCTGTGAACTCTCCCATTCTTTCGGGACAATGAGCTCTTGAACTCCTGACACCTGGAAAAAACCCAGCGGCTCTGGTTGGAGCTGATGACAGAGGATGCGAGATGAGATGGGATGAGGATGAGGAGGAGGATAAATGATGAGGATGAGGAGGAGGATAAATGACGAGGATGAGGAGGATAAATGATGAGGATGAGGAGGAGGATAAATGACGAGGATGAGGAGGATAAATGATGAGGATGATGAGGATAAATGATGAGGATGAGGAGGAGGATAAATGATGAGGATGAGGAAGATAAATGATGATGATGATGATGAAGATAAATGATGGTCCTTTCTTCGTTCACCTTCTCCAGGACACCTTTGTCCAGACCTCTGCTCCATTCCCACCAGGAATTTACTTCCCAAGTCCTTCACCCCAAACCCCTTCCGGCTTGGGATCACCTCAGCTCTGGGAGCTCTTCCCTTTCCTCCCCTTGGGCTTGGGGACCCTTCCCTTCCTGCTCTGGATCTTCTGGACCAGGAGGGCGGCACTGAGCTCTGGAGCCAGGCTGCAAATTCCCTGTGGAATTACATATTTTCCTTTTTTAAAAAATATTATTTTATTTTGTTATTTTATTTTATTTTATTTTAATTTTATTTTATTTTATTTTATTTTATTTTATTTTTATTTTATTTTATTTTATTTTATTTTATTTTATTTTATTTTATTTATTTTATTTTATTATTTTATTTTATTTCATTTTATTATTTTATTAATTTATTTTATTTTATTATGTTATGTTATGTTATTTCATATTATTTTGTTCTGTTTCGTTTTATTTTGGTTTATTAAGGTATTTTATATTATTTTATTTCAAGTTATTTTGTTCTCTTTCATTTTATTTTGTTTTCTTATGGTATTTAATTTTATTTCATGTTATTTCGTTTTGTTCTGTTTTCTTTTCTTTTATGTTGTTTTGTTTTGCTGTGTTTTGTTCTATTTTGTTTCATTTTATGATGTTTGGTTTTCTTTTGTTCTGCTTTATTTCATTTTATTTCATGTAATTTTATTTTGTTTGTTTTTATTTCGTTTTAATCTGTGTTGTGTTATTTCATTTTATTTCATTTTATTCTTATTTTGTTCTCTTTTGTGGTTTTTTATTTCATTTTACTCTATTTTATCTTGTTATATTTTATTTTATGCTATTTTTACATTATTTTTATTATTTATATTTTTAATATAAATCTAGATATTTTAACTATTCTAAAATAATTTAAAATACCATTATTATTATTTATATTTTTATTTAAAATAATTTTACGTTCTTTTATCCAACTCCCAGCATCACCGGGTTATCCCCTCGGCGGGAATTCCGGCGCCCTCACTCCCAGAGGATTTCTCAGGCCCATCCCGGAGCCATGGACACATTCCAAGGGCTGAGGGGGGGAGAGGGAAACCTCGTCTTTGGATCCCTGTGTGTTCCCAAGAACTTCCGAGGCGTCATCCTGGAGAAATCCTGGATGTGCCGGGATGGGAATACCGGTGCGGATCTCACAGCCCAGGCTGGGATGGAGACCTTGAGGGAGGCTGGAATCGCCAAGGTTTTCCAGCAGGGATTTCTCAGGAGGCTTCCAAGTCAATCCCTGTCCTCCAGACAGGATTAAACCTCTGGAAAATCCCAGCGGATCCCATCCTGTGGAGCTCCATCCCAAATTCCAGGCTGGGATCTCCTCCTTGGACATCACTGGAGCCAGAGTTGGAAGAAATCAGGGAAAGTCTTGGTTGGAAGGACCTGAAGGATGGGCTGGAGACCCTGAGGGAGGCTGGAATCGCCAAGGTTTTCCAGCAGGGATTTCTCAGGAGGCTCCGAGTCAATCCCTGTCCTCCCTCCAGACAGGATTAAACCTCTGGAAAATCCCAGCGGATCCCATCCTGTGGAGCTCCATCCCAAATTCCAGTCTGGGATCCTCCTCCTTGGACATCACTGGAGCCAGAGTTGGAAGAAATCAGGGAAAGTCTTGGTTGGAAGGACCTGAAGGATGGGATGGAGACCCTGAGGGAGGCTGGAATCTCCAAGGTTTTCTCAGGAGGCTTCCAAGTCAATCCCTGTCCTCCCTCCAGACAGGATTAAACCTCTGAAAAACCCCGATGGATCCCTGCTGGCTCCATCCTGTGGAGCTCGATCCCGAATTCCAGGCTGGGATCTTCCTCCTTGGACATCACTGGAGCCAGAGCTGGAGGAAATCAGGGAAAGTCTTGGTTGGAAGGACCTGAAGGATCATCCAGTTGGGAGCGATCCTTCCTTCCCAGGAGAATCCGTTTCTCCCTGGGTCTCCTGATTCGCTCCGTGGTGTTATCCCTGGAAAATTTTTGTCACGGCTTTGGAGATGATCCGAAACAATCCCAAGCTTTTCCTGGGTAGGGATTTAGGACCAGGAGAAGACCTTGGGAGAGGCGTCTTTGTCTTTTAGGGATCCTCTGGGTGTAGGAAAAACTCCTGGATCCATCGGCTCCACCCCACTGATGGGAATTTTGGACATGGAATTGAAAAATCTCTCCATCTTTTTTTTTTTTTTTTTTTCTCCCCCCAAATCCACTAATTGGGAATATTGTCCCTGAGGGAAATCCGGGGCGGAAGTCACCGATTGTCCCTGTTGGGGGGTGGGGAGTCAGACCCATTCCCAGGAAATTACCAAATACCCATCATTGATTTCCTGAGGGACTTCCAGATTTTCCACCAGAATCCTGCTTTTCTTGGGAGTTGGGACCTGTTGGATATCCGGGTTGTTTGGGCTGCGTATTCCCAGATTTTGGGCCCAGTTTGGGCTGTGCATTCCCAGATTTTGGGCCCGGTTTGAGCTGTGCATTCCCAGATTTTGGGCCCAGTTTGAGCTGCGTATTCCCAGATTTTGGGCCCAGTTTGGGCTGCGTATTCCCAGATTTTGGGCCCAGTTTGGGCTGTGCATTCCCAGATTTTGGGCACCGTTTGAGCTGCGTATTCCCAGATTTTGGGCCTGGTTTGAGCTGCGTATTCCCAGATTTTGGGCCCGGTTTGGGCTGCACATTCCCAGATTTTGGGCCCAGTTTGGGCTGCACATTCCCAGATTTTGGGCCCAGTTTGGGCTGTGCATTCCCAGATTTTGGGCACCGTTTGGGCTGTGCATTCCCAGATTTTGGGCCCAGTTTGGGCTGTGCATTCCCAGATTTTGGGCACCGTTTGGGCTGTGCATTCCCAGATTTTGGGCCCAGTTTGAGCTGCGTATTCCCAGATTTTGGGCCAAGTTTGGGCTGCACATTCCAGATTTTGGGCCTGGTTTGGGCTGTGCATTCCCAGATTTTGGGCCTGGTTTGGGCTGCGTATTCCCAGATTTTGGGCCCAGTTTGGGCTGCGTATTCCCAGATTTTGGGCCCAGTTTGGGCTGCGCATTCCCAGATTTTGGGCCCAGTTTGGGTTGGTTATTCCCAGATTTTGGGCCCAGTTTGGGCTGTGCATTCCCAGATTTTGGGCCCAGTTTGGAGCCTCTAGTGCAGCCACACGGGGTTTTCCTGGCATCCCTGGGGGTTTAGGGCTCCGTAATTTCTTTATCCCAGGAATCACCAGCCTGAGACTTTCCGGATCCTGGAAATCCCGTTCCTGGGATCAGGGAACGTCATTCCAGGAGGATAAAAAGGGCGCCTTGCTCAACCCTTGCAGGGACAACGCGACCGCTTGGGTTCCCTTAACTTCCCGAGAAGGTTTCGGGAATTCCATCCGGAATCTCCTCCCGTTGCCCGCTCTCCTTCCTCCTCGGAATTAACCGAACCTCTTCCCTTCTCCCCTCGCTCCAGGAAGGGAGGAAGAGCCTGGAAGGAACCTGCTCCAGCATCCCCCCCATTTCGGGGGAGGCTGCGGTTGGATCCGGGCTGACATTGTTTGGGAAGATCATTGATTCCAGGTGCGGAGCCGCCGAGGGAGGACGGCCCCTCCCGGGAATCTTTTCCAGCCCTAATCCAAAGCAGGACGGCCGGTTTGGGTTTGGATGGGGCCGTAATTGCTCTAATTTGGGCAAGATGGGGCTGGCTCGGCTCTTCAATCAGGAAAAAAAAATCGAGGCTTCGCCTTTCATCCAGACATGACTCCGGTCATCCCAGCGCTCTTAAATCCATGAGTTGTTGATTTCGGGATATAAACAAGGGGTGGGTTGGGAACAAACACCAGAGGGGGGGAAAAAAAAAAAAACCAAAACAACAAAAAACCCAAAGTTTCCCAACCGCCCAACCTCCTAAAAAATTCCCTTTCGGGACAAACGGATTTCATCCTTGGAGCGAGAGGAATGGCAGTCGGGTTTTTCATCTGTAAACATATTCCCGTAATTAAATTTCGGGAAGGGGAATAAAATACCCAGGCAGGAAAAATTCCACCACTTCATTTGGGGGTTTTTGTTTCATTCCTCCGGCCTTTTTTTTTTTTTTTTTTTTTTTTAAAAAAAAAGTGGGATTGATTACCCCAAGCAAGCCGAAATAATGGACTTGAATTTAATGTAGTTTGTATTTAATACAGTTACGTGGGGTTTTTTTGTTTATGCATTTATTATTTTATTTCATTCTCAAATATTCCCCACGGGAATGAGCGGCCCGGAGCTGGAGGAAGGATCCCTCAGGATTCCCGTGGCCTCCTTGCCTGGACAGCCGTTATTCCTGGGGTTGGATTTTCAGCCTCCTGCCCTGCTCCGCGTTCCCTGGGTGCATTCCTCGCGGGGAGAGCTGGGGAAGAGGGGAAGAGGGGATATTCCGGTTTTTCCCCCTTTTCCCTCCTCCTGTCCTTGACCTGGTGCCGCGTCCTGCCCTTTCTCCCGGCACGGATTGCCCAACTCCCGAGGCCTCTGGCACGGCTCTGCCTCCCACACCCTGCGCCTCCACACCCCTTTCATCACAATTCCACACCTCCTCCACTTCCCCGGATTCCCTTCCCCGAGCCGGAGCCGGGAGCTCTCCTTGTTTTCCACCCCGGTTTCCCCCCCCCCCCCCCCGCATTCCTGGCTCGCGGCGTGTTCAGGACAGCTCTTACTTCACCTGCCCTGCCTTGACTTGCGGGTTCCTCTCGGCGCTGAAATCCCTTCCCACTCCTGCCAACACCTCTGGAAAAGTCGTTTATCACGGAATTTGTGGGATGGTTTGGGTTGGAGTGGCCTTAGAGATCATCCAGCCCAACATCCAGAGGCAGGGACAGCTCCCACCATCCCAGATGGATCCAAGCCCCGATGTCCCAGCCTGGCCTTGGGCACTGCCAGGGATCCAGGGGCAGCCCCAGCCAAGCTGGGAATTCCAGCCCAGCCAGGAATTCCTGCCCAAGATCCCAGCCCAAGCTCCCTTGCCCAGTGGGAAGCCATTCCCTGTCTCCTGTCCCTGCAGCCCTTGTCCCCAGCCCCTCTCCAGCTCTCCTGGAGCCCCTGCAGGCACTCGGAGCATTCCCGGGAGTTTTCCCTTCTCCAGGGGAACATTCCCAGCTCTCCCAGAGCAGAGGGGCTCCAGAATCCTGGAACGGTTTGGGTTGGAAAGGACCTCAAATCCCATCTGGATCCAACTCGAGGGACACCTTCTAGTATTCCAGGATGCTCCAAGTCCCATCCAGCCTGACCTTGGACACTTTCAGGATGCAGGGACAGCCACAGCTTCTCTGGGAATTCCATTCCAGACCTCTCCCACTGTCACAGGGAAAAAAATATCGCAGGATCCCAGAAAGATTTCAGTTGGAAAATCCCTCCAAACTCCCCTTGCCCAGTGGGAAGCCATTCCCTGTCTCCTGTCCTTGCAGCCCTTGTCCCCAGCCCCTCTCCAGCTCTCCTGGAGCCCCTGTGGGCACTCGGAGCATTCCCTGGAATTTTTTTCCCTTCTCCAGGGGAACATTCCCAGCTCTCCCAGCCTGGCTCCAGAGCAGAGGTGCTCCAGAATCCTGGAACAGTGGGGATCACCTCATTCCACCCCATCCATGGGCAGGGACACCTCCCACTGATCCCAGGTGGATCCAAGCCTCAATGTCCAACCCGGCCTGGGACACTGCCAGGGATCCAGGGGCAGCCCCAGCCAAGCTGGGAATTCCAGCCCAGCCAGGAATTCCTGCCTAAGATCCCAGCCCAATCTCTGTAATATTCTGCATTTGTTGATGAAGAAAGTCAAATCTCTTTGATCTTCCCTTTTTTTTTGGTTCGGGGCTGTGGTCATTCGGCCAGCTGGGCACTCCAGGATTGGTGTCCCAGAAGAAGACACAAGGACGCGGTTCCTGCCCCAAAGGCTTTTCCAGTCGAAGCAGAAATCCCTTTTCTTGGATCACAGAGCAAACTGAAATATCCCGGATCCCAGCCTGCTCCAGGAAGTTCCTTATCCCAACACCTCCCACAGGAGAAGATTCCAGGGCAGTGGTGGCGTCTCAGCTCCCATCCCGGAGCCCTTTGGAAATCTCATTTCATTCCTCAGCTTCCGCACGGACGCTCCGAACTGACCAATTAGGTGGCCAGCGAGTGTTAATTAATCAACTAATTAATACCTACTTAGTGTTTGGAATCTCCTGCAGCCATCCCAACCCCGAATCACCTTTCCATGATGAATTCCCTGGCTGCAGGGAGCTGGGGTTGTCCTGCTGCTCCGTGAAACAGGAAAATTGGGCTTGGCAGGAGCTCCTTTCCTGAAAGGTGAGCGAACTCCAGGCTGAAATTCAGGGATTTTCCATTTACTCATCCCTGAATCCAGCCTGGAGCTCCTCACTCAGCTTTTATCACCCACAAAATAAATATTATTGATGTCAACAGGGGATTCCCTGGAAAAAAAAAAAAAGAGGAGAAATCCAGAGGAAAGGGTGAAGGTGCAAGGCCTGGTTCCTTCCCAAAAAAATCCACCTGGATTGAAGCAAAGCTCCATCCTCCACAGACCAGGAAGTTTTCCAGGTGTCTCCAGAGCTTGGGGTTTTGTGTTTTTGTGTGGCCTCTCATTCTCTCTTCCATCTACCTCATCCAGAGAAATGAGGGAAAAGGGATGAGGATGGATCCATGTTCCAGGCAGGAAAAGTCCTGAGTTTTCCCTTGGGAAGACACACTGATTTACGTCTGGGGTTTTTTTGGTTTTTTTGGGTTTTTTTTTCCACCCATCCATTGTTTTTTTTACAGGATTTGTGGACAGCTGACACCCTCAAGATTCCCCTTTCCCCACCAGAAGGAAAATGCATGGATCTGTATGGAAGCAGAGTGTTGGCAGGAGTGGAAAGGATTTGAGATCCAGCGGGAATCCAGACAGACGCCAAGGAAGAGCAGATGGAATAAGGGTTGTCCCAAAGCGGTGATGGGACATGGGGAGAGCAAAAAAATATGGGAAAAAAAGGTTGGAAAATGAGGTAAATTCAAGGAATTTCCCCATGGAAAGGCTTGGGAAGCATTGGAAGTGCCCAGGGAGGTCTGGAGTGCCCATCCCTGGAGGCGTCCAAGGAATTCCTGGATGTGGCCCTCAGTGCCAAGGTGGGGATCAATCCCGGGTCGGATGATCCTGGAGGGATTTTCCAACCTTTGTGATCCCGCTGCAGGGACTGGGCCTGGTTCCCTCCTGGGTGACAAGAGAGACCCTGGAGGGGCTGGAGCGAGTCCAGGGCAGGGAAGGGAGCTGGAGAATTCCTGAGGGAGCTGGGAAAGGGGCTGAGCCTGGAGCAAAGGAGGCTCAGGGGGCCCTGGTGGCTCTGCACAGCTCCTGCCAGGAGGGGACAGCCGGGGGGGATTTGGGATCTGCTCCCAGGGCACAGGGACAGGAGGAGAGGCTCGGGGTGGGCAGCAGCAGGAATTTCCCCATGGAAAGGCTTGGGAAGCATTGGGAGTACCCAGGAAGGTTTGGAATCCCCATCCCTGGAGGCATCCAAGGAATTCCTGGATGTGGCCCTGAATGCCAAGGTGGGGATGGGGCACGGGCTGGGCTCGGTGACCTCAGAGAGCTTTTCCAACCCCAGTGATTCCACGGAGCAGCCGAGCTCCGTGCGATCCACACCTTGCTCCTGGCACATCCCGGCCTCCAGGATCCATCCCATTCCCTTCACGGCCTCATTCCACGGCAGCGGGAAAGGAGCAGTGGGGCTCGGAGGGGTTCCCAGCTCCAGGTCCCTCCCATCCCGAGGGAACAGCGCCTGGACACCGATCCCGGATTGCTGGGAGAGCTTTGCTGTGTGGGATCTTCTCAGAAAGGGAGGGATCTGGATAAGATTTTCCAGCCTCGGTGATCCCGGGCTTCTGGGAATTTCGATGTCTCTGCAGGAAGTGACGTCCGAGCTTCACCTGAAAACGAGCGCAGCTGGGTTAAAAAAAAAAATTAAAAAAAAAAATTCCCAAAATATTTGGTGCATTTATTTTATTATTAATATTATTTGTTTGTTTGTTTAAGTGGGTGACACAAATGCATCTTCCTTGTTCTGGGAATCTTGGGGGTTAAAAATCCTTGGTTTTGGGGTTTTTTTGTGGGGTTTTTTTGGTTTGTTTTTTTTTTTTTTGTTTTGTTTTGCTTGTTTGTGTTTTTTGGGGTTTTTTTTGTTTTGTTTTTTTGGGGTTTTTTTTTGTTGTTGTTGTTTTTTTGTTTTTTGTTTGGTTTGTGGTTTTTTGGGGTTTTTTTTTGTTTTTTTTGGGGGGGGCTTTTTTCTTTTTTTGGTTTTGGTTTTGGTTTTGGTTTTTTTTTTTTTGCTATCCCTTCCAAGAAGGGCACTTTAAACTGCCGGAGGGCAAGGATTGATGGGATATCTGGAAAAAATTCCTCCCTGGGCAGGTGGTGAGAGGCTGGAATGGAATTCCCAGATTTGCTGTGGCTGCCCCTGGATCCAGGTGTCCAAGGCCGGGTTGGACATTGGGGCTTGGATCCACCTGGGATGGTGGGAGGTGTCCCTGCCCATGGATGGGGTTGGGATGGTTTGAATTTCCCAGTCCTTTCCCACCCAAACCATTCCCTGATTCCATGACTGTCAGGATAAGCTGCTTCCCTGAGCCTGGCCCCGTTTGGGGATGCAGGAGGACAATTCCCAACGGACTAAAACCCATCCGTCATAGAGACGGGGACAAAGAACGGATCCGGCACTGACCTCCTCATCCAGCCGACAACCAAAAAATGGAAGTTCCCTTCCCCCTTTTTCCCTGGAAACAAAGGGAAAAACTCTATCCCAGAGAATTCCTCTTTGCGTGAACCCCCACCGGTGGTCCCACCTTCCCGAGATCCATCAAAACCCCGGCCGGATCCAGAGCCGCCGGTGGGGCTGGGCTCAGGAAAAAAAAAAAAAAAACAAAAAACCCACAACATCAGGAAGATCCCAAAAAATCCTTCTGGAAGATGGGGAGAAAGCCCAGATGGGCTGGGAGAAGACAGGGTGGGGTCACTCTCCGCCTTCCTCAGGGCTTGGAGCGATCCCTGTGATCATTCCAGAGCCAGGGACTCCACATGGAGCCCAGGCCTTGGCAGAGCAGCGAGGTTTTCATGGTTTCCCACACCTGAGGGCAGAGGGAATTTGTTTGTTTGGAAACAAAAGTTGTTTTTCCCAATTTTTTAATTTTTTTTTTTTTTTTGGGAGGGGAGGTTGCGTTTTGTTTCGGCCTCCGGGCTCTTCCAGTCGGGGCCAAGTCAGGGAGCAGGAGGCCCCTTGGGATTTAACCCCGCTCCTGCCGCTTCCTGGGAAGCGCAGGAGGAATGAAGGCCTTTTCCCTACGGATTAAATCCGGGAGAGTGGATTTACACTCGTCAGGGCGCTGTCAAACCCTGCCAGCAGAGGATTCCCTGGAAAAAAAAAAGAGGAGAAATCCAGAGGAAAGGGTGAAGGTGCAAGGCCTGGTTCTTTCCCAAAAATAAAAACGTTTTCCTTCCCAAAATAAAATAAAAACCTGGATTGAGGCAAAGCCTGGTCCTCCGTGGCACAGAGCAGGAAGGTTTCCAGGTGTCTCCAGAGCTTGGGGTTTTGCGTTTGTGTGGCCTCGTTCTCTCTTCCATCTCATCCCAGAGAAATGAGGGCAAAGGGATGAGGATGGATCCACGTTCCAGGCAGGAAAAGTCCTGAGCTTTTCCATGGACGATGCACAGATTCCCCCATTTCTGGCTTTTTCCCACTTCCCTTACGGGCATAGGGAAGGGGAAGGGGAAGGGGAAGGGGAAGGGGAAGGGGAAGGGGAAGGGGAAGGGGAAGGGGAAGGGGAAGGGGAAGGGGAAGGGGAAGGGGAAGGGGAAGGGGAAGGGGAAGGGGAAGGGGAAGGGGAAGGGGAGGAAAGGGGAGGAAAGGGAAGGAAAGGGAAGGAAAGGGAAGGAAAGGGAAGGAAAGGGAAGGAAAGGGAAGGAAAGGGAAGGAAAGGAAAGGAAAGGAAAGGAAAGGAAAGGAAAGGAAAGGAAAGGAAAGGAAAGGAAAGGAAAGGAAAGGAAAGGAAAGGAAAGGAAAGGAAAGGAAAGGAAAGGAAAGGAAAGGGGAAAAAGGAAAAAGGAAAAAGGAAAAAGGAAAAAGGAAAAAGGAAGAGAAAGAGAAAGAGAAAGAGAAAGAGAAAGAGAAAGAGAAAGAGAAGAGAAGAGAAGAGAAGAGAAGAGAAGAGAAAAGAAAAGAAAAGAAAAGAAAAGAAAAGAAAAGAAAAGAAAAGAAAAGAAAAGAAAAGAAAAGAAAAGAAAAGAAAAGAAAAGAAAAGAAAAGAAAAGAAAAGAAAAGAAAAGAAAAGAAAATAGAAAAGATTTTTAAAATCCCATAAAATAAGGCAGGAATTCCTTGCACTCTGTTTTTGGAGGGAAAAATTCCCGGCTGTTTCCAAAGGCCTGGGGTTTGTTCTGCTTCCGAGGGAAAACAGGAGAAGATCCTGGGAAAACGGGAATCCAGCCTCTGGGATAAATCCCAGGGATAAGGAGCTCCAGCTTCTCCCCTCCCCTTCCAGCTCCCGTTGGGATCCTGCTGTGGGAACATCCTGGAGAATCCTTTGGCTGGCGGGATCAGCTGGTGCCTGCAAGGCCCCTTTTCCCAGGAATGCCTCTGGGAGAAGCTGGAGTCCAGGCAGGAGGAGAAGCGGGATCTCTGCTCCGGCTCCATCTCCTCAGGGATCAGCCTGGGTGACTCCATGAATTCCATGGTTTGGGAATGACCAGCGCTCCCTGCGATATAAAATCACCTGGGGGGAAATTCTCCATCCATCACCTGCAGGTTTCTTCCAGAATTCCAGGAATTTGTCCAGGAATAAATTTTTCCAGGGAAAAAAAAGGAAGCCCAGCCAAGACTGGTTGAGCCAATCCGTCTCTTATTCCCCCCAAAACTTTAATAATTGAACTAATAATAAATTATTCATTAAACTAATAATATAATATTATCTTACCATTTAAAATTAATTTAATTAATAATAAATTGTTACATTCATTTTTTAGTTTTCTAAAAAGTTAACTATCTCTATTAAAACATCATGTTTATATGAATATAATGAAATTATAAATATAATTATTATGAATAATATTTATAAAGAAATTATAAAGAAGTTATAATCATAGATAAAATGTTATAACTTAAATCATATTTATAAATAAATTATAAAGGAATTATAATTATAGATAAAATGTTATAACTTTAATCATATTTATAAATAAATTATAAAGAAGTTATAATTATAGATAAAATGTTCTCATTATAAATATAATAAATACAGTTTATATAAAAACAGTTGTACAATATAAAAATATAAAAACAAATATCTAAACATAATAAATATAAAAACATAAATATATATATAATAAAATTCTACAGGATTACGTAAAAAACTGAAATATTTAAATCAAATATTTGATTTAAATTATTTTATGCTTTTCTTTTTTTTCAAAACAGGGGAAAATTAGGAAGGGAAAAAAAACCCCTCAGGGCTTTTGATTAAAAAGTAATCAAAATACTCAATTTTTATTTAAATGGCATTAATTAATGGCAAGGGAATTCCACAAACAGCTTCTTAATTTGGATTTTCCTCTCCAGCTTGATTCGTTTCCGAGTTCCTTTGGAGGAGCAGATCCTTGATTTTTACCCATTCCCTGCATCTTCCCTCGATACTGGAATTCTTCCAATTCCCACCTCCAACAGAACCTTTGAAGAGGGACACGGGGATGTGACACCTGGGGACACGGGCACGGTGGTCGGACTTGGTGACCTTGGAGGTCTTTTCCCACCTCAAGCATTCCATGATTTTTCAGCCCAGTCCCAGCTCCGTTTATTTTTTATTTTTTATTTTTTATTTTTTATTTTTGTTCCCCCCCCCCCCCCATTCCTTTCCAGCAAATGGGAGGTTGAACTTTCGACTCCAACTGGAAAACAGTTGGAGAGAAACCCCGAGAAATCCCAGGAGAGCCGTTGTGCCCAGACTCTTTCTTGGATCTTGGGCTCCTTCTTTGGATCTTGAGCTCCTTCCTTGGATCCTGGGCTTCTTCCCTGGATCCTGGGCTTCTTCCTTGGATCCCAGATTCTTTCTTGGATCTTGGGCTCCTTCTTTGGATCTTGAGCTCCTTCCTCAGATCTTGGGCTCCTTCCTTGGATCTTGGGCTCCTTCCTTGGATCTTGGGCTCCTTCCTTGGATCCCAGGTTCCTTCCTTGGATCCCAGATTCTTTCTTGGATCTTGGGCTCCTTCTTTGGATCTTGGACTCCTTCCTCAGATCTTGGGCTCCTTCCTTGGATCTCAATTCAAAAAATTGAGCCTTTTTTCTTCCCGTTATCCCGCTTGATTCCTCGCCGCTTCTCGGCTCTTTCAATCCAGCCCGGAGCTGTTTTCATGCTGGTGACACCGAGGGAAAAAACGGGAAGGCAGGAGAGGAGGGGGGAAAATTGGGGGGAAAAAAAAAAAAGAAAAGTGGGGAAGAAGGGTTTGTGAGGTCAGACGTGGAGAAACAAAGACAATTCCATGGAAAAGCGTCCTTGAGCTGGGGCAGGAAGTTGAGCTTTGCCAAAGGGATGGATGCACAGAAATATTCCGTGATTTTCTATTCCAGTCCCAGCTCCTTTAGGAAGTTCTCCTGCAGGCCCAGAGTTATCCCAGCTCATGGATATCCAAGCTCTCCTTGGGGCTTCCTGCCAGGATTCCCAAGGATCTTCTTCCATGTTCCTCATGTTCCAAAGGCAGAGCCGTCGGATCTCTCCGTCATCCGAGGAAGCTGAGGATGGTTTTGTGTGGGAGAGCCAAGTCCTGGTCCCACCTGGGTGGATGGTTGGGAATTCCCCTTGTGGATGAAAGCCAAACTAAACTGATTCCTGGGATCAGGACACATTCCCAGCTCCCCTCCTCTTCCGAAAAGCCCCTCTTCTCCAAAAAGGTGGGGAATTAAGGGGTTTCCGCTCATCTCCCGGCCGAGGAGGGGAGGATTCCCACAATCCCTTTATTGTCTCCTCTTTCCTCCAGAATTCCCAGGGGGAGACAATCCCGCAGCTTTCCAAACCCAACGGAGTGATGGAGACGTAGGTCCAGGAGAAGAATTGGGAGTGGCCCTTTGGTTTAGTCCTCAAGGAGGTTTTGGATCTTGGGCTCCTTCTTTGGATCTTGGGTTCCTTCCTTGGATCTTGGGCTCCTTCCTTGGATCTTGAGCTCCTTCCTTGGATCTTGGGCTCCTTCCTTGGATCTTGGGCTCCTTCCTTGGATCTTGGGCTCCTTCCTTAGATCTTGAGCTCCTTCCTTGGATCTTGAGCTCCTTCCTTGGATCTTGGGCTCCTTCCTTGGATCTTGAGCTCCTTCCTTGGATCTTGAGCTCCTTCCTTGGATCTTGAGCTCCTTTCTTGGATCTTGGGCTCCTTCCTTGGATCCCAGCTTCCTTCCTTGGATCTTGGGTTCCTTCCTTGGATCCCAGATTCTTTCTTGGATCCCAGATTCTTTCTTGGATCTTGGGCTCCTTCCTTGGATCCCAGGTTCCTTCCTTGGATCCCAGATTCTTTCTTGGATCTTGGGCTCCTTCTTTGGATCTTGAGCTCCTTCCTTGGATCTTGGGCTCCTTCCTTGGATCTTGGGCTCCTTCCTTGGATCCCAGGTTCCTTCCTTGGATCTTGAGCTCCTTCCTTGGATCCCAGATTCTTTCTTGGATCTTGGGCTCCTTCCTTGGATCTTGAGCTTCTTCCTTGGATCTTGAGCTCCTTCCTCAGATCCCAGGCCCCTTCCTTGCTGTTCCATTTGGGAAAGCCAGAACACCTGAAGGTGAGCCTCAGGAAGAGGGAGGAAAGCAGGAATCTGGGAATGTGTCCTGATCCCAGAAATGGCTTTGTTTGGCTTCTACCACCAAGAGGAATTCCCAACCATCCACCCAGGCAGGACCAGGACTTGGGTTTCCCAGCAAAAACCATCCTCGGTTTCCTCGGATGATGGAGAAATCCGAGGGCTCTGCCTTTGGAATGTGAAGAAAACAACCACGAGGAGATGGAGGAAAATCCTTGGGAATCCTGGCAGGAAGCCCCAAGGAGAGCCCTTTCCATGACCTGGGATAACTCTGGGCCTGCAGGAGAACTTCCTAAAGGAGCTGGGACCGGAATAGAAAATCACGGAATGTTTCTGTGCATCCATCCCTTTGGCAAAGCTCAACTTCCTGCCCCAGCTCAAGGACACTTTTCCATGGAATTGTCTTTGTTTCTCCACGTCTGACCTCACAAACCCTTCTTCCCCACTTTTCTTTATTTTTTTTTTTTCTCCCCAATTTTCCCCCCTCCTCTCGTGCCTTCCCGTTTTTTCCCTCGGTGTCACCAGCATGAAAACAGCTCCGGGCTGGATTGAAAGAGCCGAGAAGCGGCGAGGAATCAAGCGGGATAACGGGAAGAAAGGCTCAACGGCTCTCCCGGGATTTCTCGGGGTTTCTCTCCAACTGTTTTCCAGTTGGAGTCGAAAGTTCAACCTCCCATTTGCTGGAAAGGAACGGGGGGGGGAACAAAAAAAGAATAAAAAATAAAAAATAAAATTAAAAAAAAAATAAAAAGGAGAAAGAAAGAAAGAAAGAGGACAAGTCGTGATGTGGGAATCTTTGGCCCGGGATGAAGATGGAAGGCGCCACTGGGAAAAGCGGAGCTCTTCCAACGAGATCCAGATGTCCCTCGTGTTCCTAAACGCATCCGGGCCGTTTCCAATTAGCCTGGAAATTAGAGGCAATAATGGGAAACAAAACAGGGGTGGTGCTTGGGGGTTGTTTTTCCCCTCGCTCTGCCCCAGCGGGATCGGGAGCGTTCCTCCAGCTGCCGTCTCCCGGCAGCTTCCCGAAAACCATCCCGAAACCATCCCGAAACCATCCCGAAACCATCCCGAAACCATCCCGACCATCCTCTCCTCCCTCTTTTCCCTCATTTCCCTGGGAAATCAGGGATGTCTGAGGGACCAGAGCCACCGGCTCGTTTGGCTCCTTTTCTGCTCGTTAGGAGCTCCCGGATAATAATAATTTTCATGGAATTCTGGGGGATTTGTTTGGGTTTTTTTTTCCCCAAACCAGGCCTTGACCAAACGTCTTTTCTCTGCTGTTGGATTCCTCGTTAGGGCAAAAATCAGGGATTTGTCTCCAAATATTGGATTTTGGGGATTCTTCATTAGGGCAAAAAATTGAGAGGAATTTATCTCTAAATATTGGATATTTTTGGGATTCCTCATTAGGGCAAAACTCAGGGATTTGTCTTCAAATATTGGATTTTGGGGATTCCTCATTAGGGCAAAAAATGGAGAGGGATTTATCTCTAAATACTGGATGTTTTTGGGATTCCTTATTAAGGCAAAAATCAAGGAGGAATTTGTCTCCAAATATTGAATTTTTGGGGGATTCCTTATTAGGGCAAAAATCAGGGAGGAATTTGTCTCCAAATACTGAATTTTTGGGGGATTTCTCATCAGGGCAAAAATCAGGGAGGGATTTGTCTCCAAATATTGGATATTTTTGGGGATATCTCATCAGGGCAAAAAAATCAGGGAGGGATTTGTCTCCAAATATTGGATTTTGGGGATTCCTCATTAGGGTAAAAATGGGGAGGGATTTGTCTCCAAATATTGGATATTTTTGGGATTCCTCATTAGGGCAATAAAAAGGGAGGAATTTATCTCCAAATATTGGATGTTTTGGGGATTCCTCGTTATGGCAAAAATCAAGGAGGGATTTCTCTCCAAATATTGGATATTTTTGAGGGATTTCCCATTAGGGCAAAAAATGGAGAGGGATTTGTCTCCAAATATTGGATTTTTTGGGGGATTCCTCATCAGGGCAAAAAGTGGGGAAGGATTCGTCTCCACATACTGGATTTTTGGGGGGATTTCTCATTAGGGCAAAAATCAAAGAGGGATTTATCTCCAAATATTGGATTTTTTTGGGATTCCTCATCAGGGCAAAAAATGGAGAGGGATTTGTCTCCAAATATTGGATTTTTTGGGGGATTTCTCACTAGGATAAAAAACGGGGAGTGACTTGTCTCCAAATACTGGATTTTTTTTGGTGATTCCTCATTAGGGTAAAGTATGGGGAGGGATTTCTCTCCAAATATTGGATTTTTTTGGGGGATTCCTAATTAGGGCAATAAAAAGGGAGGTATTTGTCTTCAAATATTGGATTTTTGGGGGGATTTCTCATTAGGGCAAAAAATAGGGAGGGATTTGTCTCCAAATACTGGATATTTTTGGGATTCCTCATTAGGGTAAAAATCAAGGAGGAATTTATCTCCAAATATTGGATATTTTGGGGGGATTTCTCATTAGGGCAAAAATCAAGGAGGAATTTATCTCCAAATATTAGATATTTTTGGGGATTGCTCATTAGGGCAAAACTCAGGGATTTGTCTCCAAATATTGGATTTTGGGGATTCCTCATTAGGGCAAAAAATGGAGAGGGATTTATCTCTAAATACTGGATGTTTTTGGGATTCCTTATTAAGGCAAAAATCAAGGAGGAATTTGTCTCCAAATATTGAATTTTTGGGGGATTCCTTATTAGGGCAAAAATCAGGGAGGGATTTGTCTCCAAATACTGAATTTTTGGGGGATTTCTCATCAGGGCAAAAAAATCAGGGAGGGATTTGTCTCCAAATATTGGATATTTTTGGGGATATCTCATTAGGGCAAAACTCGGATTTGTCTCCAAATACTGGATTTTGGGGATTCCTCATTAGGATAAAAATGGGGAGGGATTTGTCTCCAAATATTGGATTTTGGGGATTCCTCATTAGGATAAAAATGGGGAGGGATTTGTCTCCAAATATTGGATTTTGGGGATTCCTCATTAGGGTAAAAAAATGGGGAGGGATTTGTCTCCAAATATTGGATATTTTTGGGGATTCTTCATTAGGGCAAAAATCAGGGAGGGATTTCTCTCCAAATATTGGATATTTTGGGGGATTCCTCATCAGGGCAAAACTCAGGGAATTGTCTCCAAATACTGGATTTTTGGGATTCCTCATTAGGGCAAAAAATGGGGAGTCACTTGTCTCCAAATACTGGATTTTGGAGAGTCCTCATCAGGACAAAAAATGGAGAGGGATTTGTCTCCAAATATTGGAATTTGGAATCAGAAACTGTCCTGACCTGCTTTGTTTCCTCAATTTCTTTTTTCCCAAAGAAATCAGGGATTCAGTTGATGGGTTTTGGATGCTCCAAGATGAGTTAAGAGCAAAACCAAGTTAGAAATATCCCAAATCCAGCCCTTCCTTCCCAACTTCCCCCATTTCCTTTGGCAATTCCATATTTTAAGCCTTTTCCTCGGATTTTTTTTGGTGGGAGGTTCCATGCCCAAGGCAGGGAATGGGAAGGAGATGATCCTTCAGGTCTCTCCAGACACAAATCATTCCATGATTCCGTGATTTTATAGTCAGCAAGTCATTAAAACAGCTAATTAATGAAAACAGAAACCAGGGGAGGCCAGTAAATGACAACTAATAAAATAATAAATAATAAGAATAAATAATAGAAGTAAATAACAGAATAAAATTAAAGTAAAAATATTAAAAATAAAATAGTTAAAATAAAATACATAAAATGATAAAAATAAATAATAACTAGGCAATAAAATAAATAATAAAATAATGGCATTTAAATAAAATCTGAATAAAATTTAGATAAAATACAAGTGAATAAAATTTAGATAATAAATAATAAAAATAAACAATAAAATTAAAATAAATAAATAAAATACCAATACTACATAAGGGAAACTAAATGACGAATGACAAACTATGAACGATGAATGATAAATACCAATGATAAACGACAAATGACAAATGACAAATGATAAATTTTAAATTATAAAAAGTTATAATTTATAAAAAATTATGCATGATAAATGATAAATGACAAATGACAAACAATAAATTTTAAACAATAAAAAATTATAATTTATAAAAAATTATGCATGATAAATGATAAATGATAAATGATAAATGATAAATGATAAATATTTGAGGGGTGGGGACAGTCCTGGCAGGCCTCAGGTGGGAAAAGGCTGTTCAGCTGCTCCAGGTGGCTCTTCCCAAATCCCAGGGGAGGAATTCCTGGACAAGGGGGCAAGCACCGGGAGGAAAACACCGGGAGCTGCAGGCCAGGAATTCCAGATTCCCTCTCTCCCTTGGAAAATCCAAAGGAATTGTCCCAACCCCCCCCAAGACAAGGGGCAAGCAGAGGGTCCCACAGGAGGTGAGGAGCTCTCCCAGATCATTCCCACCCTTGGGAATGTGCAGAGGGATGTGGGGAGGGGGGAACGGCAAGAAAGGGAAGCGGAGCCGTTGAGCCGATTCCCTCTCCGCGGGAATGATGGGAGCCACGCTCCTGAGACTGGGAAAGATCGGGAATTTTCTGCCAGAAACCTGGGAATGAGCCATGCCTCCTCCAGGGAAGGGGACGGCAGAGCAGGATTCCACCTCCCACAGACCAAGCCAGGACCCCTTCCAACTTCCAGAGCGAGAATTCCCTCCTCTCCAGGCCCCTGGATTGGGCCGGACATCCCAAACCATGCCTGTCCTGGGTTGTGGAGCCAAATAACGTTGTCCTGTGTTCCAATGTAAAATTGTGCCCAGGGGATGAATTCCATCCCCATGAGCCCTTGGAGCCGAGGTGGGGCCGTGTTTTCCTGATCTCCTGTTGTAAGGGACGGTCCCTAAATTCCTCATCTGCCTCACGATCATCGCCAAGGACTGAAGACCCCAAAAGGGACTGGGACTAAAACCTCCCCTCCCAATGCAGCAGTTCTGGCCTGGCTGAGGTGGGAAGACTGCCAGCCATTGTCCACAGGTGCGCTCGTTGGACCGATACATCCCCCTAGGAACCGGCTTGGACAATAGGACTTCACGGCAGACTGGTCTTGGGCCGGCCTGTCCTGTGCTTGCCCTATACCTGTACCTGTTCCTGAGGTGGTTATTTGCTCTAAGCGCTGGAGTGCTGCACCTGATGCACCTGATGCTGAGCTCACCTTCTGGCCAACTGCCTGTTGTTTCGGAAAGGACTATAAGAGATACCTCAAGATCGCCCGAATTCTGAGATCTCCCCGCGGAAGACGACGGATCTATTGGCAGGACCACGAGGATATCGTCTCTCCATCGGTAGCTATACCCATTTCTTTCTCTCTCTCTTTTACTTTATCCCTCTCCCCTCTTTCCCGTTCTCTCTTTTCTATCTGTCTTTATTAAGTGCAAAAGTGCACTTAATAAAGTGTACTGCTTTTGAGCAAATTATTATTGTCCCTTGTCATATCTTTTGCGCCTTGAGATCAAACTCGAACCATCACGATTCCCGCCTGCATTAGCGGGTCGTGACACCTCTTAACGAGCCTAATGATGCCTTGGCACGTGACTCATGGATAACTTCCTCAGGGAGTTATCTCTGGTTAATGGGCCATCAAGGACCCACTGCAGGACTCATGGAATGAGATCATCCCATTGGGAGATGCTCCGCCCAGGGGGAGGAGCCAAGCATTCCCACCTGGATAGAATCCAGGGTTGGAGGCATCACAGGGAGCTTTTATCCACTGGACTCCCAGAGGAGACAAGAGCTACCAGACGGAATCACTGCTTGGACAAGAATATCTCATCTGGTTCCACTGGATTCCTGGAGGAAGACTGGACCCTTCTCACCATCCCTGGACCCTCCTCACCACCCCATGACCCTTCTCACCACCACTGGACCCTTCTCACCACCACTGGGCCCTTCTCACCATCACTGGACCCTTCTCACCACCTCTGGACCTTCCTCACCACCCCTGGACCCTTCTCACCATCCCTGGACCCTTCTCACCACCTCTGGACCCTTCTCACCACCCCTGGACCCTTCTCACCATCCCTGGACCCTTCTCACCACCTCTGGACCCTTCTCACCACCCCTGGACCCTTCTCACCACCCCATGACCCTTCTCACCATCCCTGGACCTTTCTCACCACCCCTGGACCCTTCTCACCACCCCTGGACCCTCCTCACCACCCCTGGACCCTTCTCACCACCCCTGGACCCTTCTCACCATCCCTGGACCCTGGTTCTCCAGGATCATCTCTGCCCCACCAGAACCACCTCTGCCACCCCAGCAGGACTCACTGTGGGGCTGCTCCCAACCCCCTGACCCACAGGGTGTCAGCTTGGAGCTCTGACTCTCTCAGGGTTCTCCAAAATCGTTCTTTTGTTTGTTTGCTGGTTTGGTTGGGTGGTTTTGTTTCCTGTTACATTTGTACTGTCAACATTCCCAGCACAGAACTGTTATTCCCATTCCCAAATCTTTTCCTGAGAGCTTCCTGATTGCAAAATGATCATTTGGCCAGGGTTTGAGGGGTTTGCATTCCCCATTCCAAGGGAAACTCCAGCTTTCCCTGGCAGAAACCTGTCTGTCCAAACCAAGACAATGCCAAACCCTCCCGACCCCACACCCCCAATATTCCCGACCCGTTTTCCAAGGGCTTTTTCCATGTGGCCACCTCCATCCCCCTTTTCCTGCCTTCCTCAGCCAGGAGCCGAGGGCAGGCACCTTCCAAAACCCTCCTTTTCCTTCCCTCCCCGTTCCCACGGAGAGGATCCGGCGGGAAGCTCCCTGCTGAGCCTTCCCCGTCCCCACCCTCATTTATCAGGAGCTCAATTCCCTGTTTTTTCTCTCCCCTCCTCTCCTTCCCAAAGTCCCATTTACGGGAACCCGCGGCCTCCACACGGACATTGTTCCTCTCCTCTTTAGGAGCTTCCCTTATTTCCCTGGAGAACCTTCCAGGAGACAGAGGGATAAAATAAAAAACAAATGGATTCTGGAGTAATTTACTTTTATTTTTCTTCCACTTTTCTTTTTTTCTTTTTTTTTTTTTTTTTTTTTTTTGGCGCCACAATTCGTGCGTTTTAATTAAGGAAAGGGAACCAAACAATGGAATTATCCCATCAGCTCCTAAATGAGCTTGTGGGGGGAAGATGCCCTCTCCAAGGAAGAACAAACAGGAAACTCCCCAGGGAAGAAGCCACTTCCATGAAAACCAGCCTGGCACATCCCAGTTTATCCCACTGCAGTTCAGGTCCAGCTCCATCCCCATCCCAAGATCCTGAGGAGTTTATTCCCTCCAGGATGAGGCACCTGGACACCCTCCAGCCCCCAACTGGCCCCAATCCAGGTGGCTCCTCTGTCTCCAAACTGCAATTCCCGGCTTTTCCAGACCTGGCTTAGCAGGGAGAGGAATAACACGGGGCCCAGATTTGCCGGATCAGCTCCACAGATCCATGCTCTGGAAAACCTGGAAGCTGTGCCTGGACCTGCCCCAGCAGCAGAGCCTGGAGGGTGCTCCGGGCTCATGGAGATGTGTCCTGGCTCAAGGGAAATCCCAGTTTGGAGCCAGGACACATCCAGGGATAGGTTGTGACCCCAGAAATGGGGATTTGCTTCCTCAGGCAGCTGGAAGATCCCAGGACAACCCACCTGGCTTGTTCCCACGCTTCTGCAAGGGAATGGAATTCCTCCTCTGCTGCTGGAGGGGATTTCCATGGGACAGGACCGCTTCCAGGCATGGATAAAAGATGGAGCCAGGAATTCCTTCCTGAGCTCTGCACAGTGGGACATGGAGGGGCTGGAGCGAGTCCAGGGCAGGGAAGGGAGCTGGGAAGGCGCTGGAGAATTCCCGAGGGAGCTGGGAAAGGGGCTGAGCCTGGAGCAAAGGAGGCTCAGGGGGGCCCTGGTGGCTCTGCACAGCTCCCTGGAATGGTGGAGCCAGGTGGGAGTTGGGATCTGATCCCAGGAAGTAACAAGAAAAGAGGGAATGGCCTCAGGGGAGGCTCAGGGTGGGCAGCAGCAGGAATTTCCCCATGGAAAGGGCGCTCAGGCCTTGGAAGTGCCCAGGGGAGTTTGGAATCCCCATCCCTGGAGGTGTCCATGGAATTCCTGGATGTGGCCCTCAGTGCCAAGGTGGGATCCCGGTGACCTTGGACGGATTTTCCAACCTCAGTGATCCCGGGATTCCGTGTATCTGGAGGCTGGGCCGGACAATCCCCTTCCAACCCAAATTATTCCATGAAAGGTTGGGAAAAACAGGGGAGCTGGAGATGGAAAACCTTTCCTGGCCAAACCTGAGGCCGGGTCCAGGAGCTGGCCGGGAGGTCCTGGCCTGGTGGAGCACCAGGGTTATTCCACAGCCCCCAGGAAAATCCAGGTGGGATGTGTGTCCCACACAATCCCTGTGTGGAAGAAGCGTTTCCCCAGTTAAAAATGCACATTTGTGTTGGGTTAAAACAGATCCACCCCTGATCCTGGGAAAACTGGATCCACACAAAGTTAAGGATGGCTCAGCACCCAACAGGAATTTCCCCATGGAAAGGGTGCTCAGGCCTTGCAAGTGCCCAGGGAGGTTTGGAATCCCCATCCCTGGAGGTGTCCATGGAATTCCTGGATGTGGCCCTCAGTGCCAAGGTGGGGATCGGTCCCAGGTTGGGTTAAAACAGATCCATCCCCGATCCCGGGAAAACTGGATCCACACAAAGTGAGGGATGGCTCAGCACGCAGCAGGAATTTCCTCATGGAAAGGATGCTCAGGCCTTGGAGGTACCCAGGGAGGTTTGGAATCCCCATCCCTGGAGGTGTCCATGGAATTCCTGGATGTGGCTCTCAGCGTCAAGGTGGGGATCGCTCCCAGCTCGGCCTGGATGATCCCGGAGGGATTTTCCAACCACAACAATTCCATGATCAGGGCAATCCTTCCCCTGGCTCCCGCTGCTCCCAGCTGGGCTGCACATCCACACCTCCCAAATTCTCCCAGGTCAGGCCGGTGCCCCGGCACGGAGGAGACACCAAAGCTGCTTCCAGAGGCTCTGGAGACACCCCCAGCGGCTCTGTCTCTGGGATGAGCAAGGAGAATCCCGGCTTTTTTCCATCTCCTTTTCCTGTGGGAGCCGGGATTAAACGCTCCAGAGATGGATTTTGTGTTCAGACTCAGATGTTTATTAATCCTTATCTCTGCTGCAGCCTCGCAGGCGGTGAGTTCTGGCTAACAAAGTGAAAAATGTCCAAAATGTCTCTGACTCTGCCCCTTTCCAAGGCCTTTTAAGGACAAGCTGCCCAATTAAGAAATGACACCGAATAATAAAATCGTAAAATGTATTAAAAATGTAATAAAAAAAATAAAATAATAAAATTATTTTTACTTTTAACCCTTTTAAGGGCAAACTGTCCAATTAAGAAACGACACCGAATAATAAAATCGTAAAATGTATTAAAAATGTAATTAAAAAAATAAAATAATAAAATTATTTTTACTTTTAACCCTTTTAAGGGCAAACTGTCCAATTAAGAAACGACACCGAGTAATAAAATCATAAAATGTATTAAAAATGTAATAAAAAAAATAAAATAATAAAATTATTTTTACTTTTAACCCTTTTAAGGGCAAACTGTCCAATTAAGAAACGACACCGAATAATAAAATCATAAAATGTATTAAAAATGTAATAAAAAAAATAAAATAATTAAATTATTTTTATTTTTAACCCTTTTAAGGACAAGCTGTCCAATTAAGAAATGACACCGAGTAATAAAATCATAAAATGTATTAAAAATGTAATTAAAAAAATAAAATAATAAAATTATTTTTACTTTTAACCCTTTTAAGGGCAAACTGTCCAATTGAGAAACGACACCGAGTAATAAAATCATAAAATGTATTAAAAATGTAATAAAAAAATAAAATAATTAAATTGTTTTTATTTTTAACCCTTTTAAGGACAAGCTGTCCAATTAAGAAACGACACCAAATAATAAAATCATAAAATGTATTAAAAATGTAATAAAAAAAATAAAATAATTAAATTATTTTTATTTTTAACCCTTTTAAGGACAAGCTGTCCAATTGAGAAACGACACCGAGTAATAAAATCATAAAATGTATTAAAAATGTAATAAAAAAAAAAAATTAAATTATTTTTATTTTTAACCCTTTTAAGGACAAGCTGCCCAATTAAGAAACGACACCGAGTAATAAAATCATAAAATGTATTAAAAATGTAATAAAAAAAATAAAATAATAAAATTATTTTTACTTTTAACCCTTTTAAGGGCAAACTGTCCAATTAAGAAATGACACCGAATAATAAAATAATAAAATAATAAAATAATAAAATATATAAAATATATAAAATATAATAATAAAAAATAATAATAATATTATTCTTACTTTTAACCTAATAACCAACCACCCACAGCCTCGCAGTGCAGATTTTTCTACCCAAAAAACCAAATTTTCTACAAAACACCCCCCAGACCCACGGAGAAGGTGGTGAAAAAGGACTCGGCCTCTGCCCTAAATTCTCCACCTTGCTTTACAAATATCCCTGTGTTCTAAACCCTTAAACCCTGAGTTTTGCCCCCTGTGCTGTCACACCCTTCTATCCAAACCCCCCACACCCACAATCCCGGCGCTGTCACTGGATTTTGGGAGCTTTTTCCGAGGTTTCAGGTGGAAGGCAGGGTTTGCTGGGTTTTTCCAAGGCCTTTTAAGGGCAAACCGTCCAATTAAGAAACGACACCTGATAATTAAATAATAAAATATATAAAGTATAATTTTAAAAAAACCCAATAAAATTATTTTTACTTTTAACCCAATAACCCAACCACCTGCAACCCGCAGCGCGGGCTTTTTTCTACCCAAAAATACCAAATTTTCACTCGATTTTGGGAGCTTTTTTCCAAGCTTTCCTTGTTTCCCAAGCAGGGTTTTCTTGGGGGGGCTCAGTGCCTGCCAGCACAGAAAGCCCGGAATTTTCAGTGCCCAGGCTTCCAGCAGAGAATCCCGATTTTCCCCTCATCCCTGCTGCCCAAACCAGCAGCAGCAGGAGGGAGGGCTGCTGTCGGATTTCTCCCTCAGCCCATCACGCTCCGGCGGCCCGGGAGGGAAAAGCGACCTTTGGAGCTCTGCAGGAGCCCAGGATGAGGAACAAACCCCTCCTGTTCTGAAGGGGCCAGGAGAGCAGCTCCTCTGGAAAAAGCCTTTATTAAACAGACAGCTCTGGGTAGGTGCTGCCACGATTCCTGCCTGCCGTGTTTTGGTTTTAGGGAATTCTGTTCCCAGGGACCTGAACTGGCACACAAGGTCACTCTCTGTAAACTCTCTTGTTCTCCACACGCTTTCCCAGAGGAGGGACTTGGCCTGGTGGTCTCTGTGAGTGACCAATGGTTCCAGGGGTGGTCCCACCTCTGAGGTGGGCACGTTTGTAAAAAGGTATAAAAGAGGTTTGGGAAATAAACCTGGCGGCTCCTCCCTCAGGAGTCCAGCAGCCTTCTGGAATCACGAGTCCGAGCCTCATTCCTTGTGTCCCACAGCTCTGGGTAGGGGGGCTCGAGGGGCCACGCACGGCACCGCTGCTGCTGCTCCCAGTGGACACCACGGAGGAGGAGGAGGAGGAGGAGCAGGTCGAGTCTGCTGCTGGCTCTGCAGAGTCAGAATTCCTTCCTCATGGGAGTTCCCAGGAATTCCATTTTGGCTCCTGTGGTCCAGGGGTGCCATCTTCTCCCAGTGCTCTCCAGGTTATGGCGAGTGTTGAGAACGGGCCAGGAGAGCAGCTCCTTTGGGAAAAGCCTTCATTAAACAGACAGCTCTGGGTAGGGGGGCTCGAGGGGCTGTGTAGTCACTGTTTGCCACGTTTGGGTTTTTCTTAAACTCTTTCCCAGGGATTTGAGACCGTAAACAAAGTCACTCTCTGTAAACTCTCTTGTTTTTTACTTTTCCCTCTTCCAAGGAGGGGCTTTGCTTGTTGACCCTCGATGTGGCCAATGAGTCCAAGGATCCCACCTCTTAGGTGGGCACATTGTAAAAAGGTATAAAAACAGGTTCTGAGAATAAACCAGCCCCTTTCTCAGAGCATCAGCCTCCTGAAATCACCAGTCTGTGTCTTTCCTTCGTGTCCAACAGCAACGCTCTAAGAGGGACCTTCTCTTGATGTCCCTCTGACTTGACCAATGTGGTTGAAGAAGTTTGTTTTTGTTCCACCCCTTGGGTGGGTGAAGTCACTGCCTGTCATGTTTGGGTTTTTCTCAAGTTCTTTCCCAGGAACCCAAACTGCTAAACAAGGTCACACTCTGTAAACTCTCTCGTTTTCCACGTTTCTCTCCTAAGGAGGGACTTTGCTTGTTGACCCTTGATGTGGCCAATGAGTCCAAGGATCCCACCCCTTAGGTGGGCACATTGTAAAAAGGTATAAAAACAGGTTCTGAGAATAAACCAGCCCCTTTTTGGAGCATCAGCCTTCTAAATCATGAGTCCGTGTCTCATTCATTGTGTCCCACAAGGACAGGGCTGCGCCCGCTGCTGCTGCTCCCGCTGGACACCACGGAGGAGGAGGAGGAGGAGCAGGTCAGATCTGCTGCTGGTGCTGCAGAGTCGGGATTCCTTCCTCACCAGAGTTCCCAGGAATTCCATTTTGGCTCCTGTGGTCCAGGGGGTGTCATCTTTTCCCAGTGCTCTCCAGGTTATGGCGAGTGTTGAGAACGGGCCAGGAGAGCAGCTCCTTTGGGAAAGGCCTTTATTTTTTAATAAATAAATATTTATTTATTTATTAAAATAAATAAATTATATACTCCTCTGGGTAGGGGGCTCAAGGGGCCATGCACGGCACCGCTGCTGCTGCTCCCTCTGGACACCACAGAGGAGGAGGAGGAGGAGCAGGTCAGATCTGCTGCTGGCGCTGCAGAGTCGGAATTCCTTCCTCACCAGAGTTCCCAAAGAATCCTCTTTGGCTCGTGTGGTCCAGGGGTGCCATCTTTTCCCAGTTCTCCTTAGGTTTATGGCGAGAAGGTGAGAAACCACCTGCAGGCAGCTGGACGTGTGCCTCACGGAGTATTGCCTTTCAAAGGTCCAGATTTGGTGTTGGCTCATTGTTTTTTGGGGTTTTTTAGCGTCAACCGGACTTCCACCTGTAGCAGGGTGTTGCCACGATTCCTGCCTGCCGTGTTTTGGTTTTTAGGGAATTCTGTTCCCAGGGACCTGAACTGGCACACAAGGTCACTCTCTGTAAACTCTCTTGTTCTCCACACGCTTTCCCAGAGGAGGGACTTGGCCTGGTGGTCTCTGCGAGTGACCAATGGTTCCAGGGGTGGTCCCACCTCTGAGGTGGGCACGTTTGTAAAAAGGTATAAAAGAGGTTTGGGAAATAAACCTGGGGGCTCCTCCTCAGGAGTCCAGCAGCCTTCTGGAATCACGAGTCCGAGCCTCATTCCTTGTGTCCCACAGCTCTGGGTAGGGGGCTCGAGGGGCCACGCACGGCACCGCTGCTGCTGCTCCCAGTGGACACCACGGAGGAGGAGGAGGAGCAGGTCGAGTTCGCTGCTGGTGCTGCAGAGTCGGGATTCCTTCCTCATGGAGTTCCTAGGAATTCCATTTTGGCTCCTGTGGTCCAGGGGGTGCCATCTTCTCCCAGTGCTCTCCAGGTTATGGCGAGTGTTGAGAACGGGCCAGGAGAGCAGCTCCTTTGGGAAAGGCCTTCATTAAACAGACAGCTCTGGGTAGGTGCTGCCACGATTCCTGCCTGCCATGTTTTGGTTTTAGGGAATTCTGTTCCCAGGGACCTGAGCTGGCACACAAGGTCACTCTCTGTAAACTCTCTTGTTCTCCACACGCTTTCCCAGAGGAGGGACTTGGCCTGGTGGTCTCTGTGAGTGACCAATGGTTCCAGGAGTGGTCCCACCTCTGAGGTGGGCACGTTTGTAAAAAGGTATAAAAGAGGTTTGGAAAATAAACCTGGGGGCTCCTCCTCAGGAGTCCAGCAGCCTTCTGGAATCACGAGTCCGAGCCTCATTCCTTGTGTCCCACAGCTCTGGGTAGGGGGCTCGAGGGGCTGTGTAGTCACTGTTTGCCACGTTTGGGTTTTTCTTAAACTCTTTCCCAGGGATTTGAGACGGTAAACAAAGTCACTCTCTGTAAACTCTCTTGTTTTTTACTTCTCCCTCTCCTAAGGAGGGGCTTTGCTTGTTGACCCTTGATGTGGCCAATGAGTCCAAGGATCCCACCTCTCAGGTGGGCACATTGTAAAAAGGTATAAAAATGGGTTCTGAGAATAAACCAGCCCCTTTTTGGAGCATCAGCCGGCTGAAATCACCAGTCTGTGTCTTTCCTTCGTGTCCAACAGCGACGCTCTAAGAGGGACCTTCTCTTGATGTCCCTCTGACTTGACCAAGTTGTGGTTGAAGAAGTTTGTTTTTCTTCCACCCCTTGGGTGGGTGAAGTCACTGCCTGTCGTGTTTGGGTTTTTCTCAAGTTCTTTCCCAGGAACCTAAACTGCTAAACAAGGTCACACTCTGTAAACTCTCGTATTTTTCACATTTCTCTCCTAAGGAGGGACTTTGCTGGTTGACCCTTGGTGTGACCAATGGTTCAAAGGATCCCACCTCTTAGGTGGGCACGTTGTAAAAAGGTATAAAAACAGGTTCTGAGAATAAACCAGCCCCTTTTCAGAGCTTCAGCTTTCTAAATCATGAGTCCGTGTCTCATTCATTGTGTCCCACAAGGACAGGGCTGCGCCCGCTCCTACTGCTCCCGCTGGACACCACGGAGGAGGAGGAGGAGCAGGTCAAATCCACTGCTGGCACTGCAGAGTCAGGATTCCTTCCTCACCAGAGTTCCCAGGAATTCCATTTTGGCTCCTGTGCTCCAGGGGTGCCATCTTCTCCCAGTGCTCTCCAGGTTATGGCGAGTGTTGAGAACGGGCCAGGGGAGCAGCTCCTTTGGGAAAGGCCTTCATTAAACAGACAGCTCTGGGTAGGGGGCTCGAAGGGCCACGCACGGCACTGCTGCTGCTGCTCCCGCTGGACACCACGGAGGAGGAGGAGGAGGAGCAGGTCGAGTTCGCTGCTGGCACTGCAGAGTTGGGATTCCTTCCTTACCAGAGTTCCCAGGAATTCCATTTTGGCTCCTGTGCTCCAGGGGGTGTCATCTTTTTCCGGTGCTCTCCAGGTTATGGCGAGTGTTGAGAACAGGCCAGGAGAGCAGCTCCTTTGGAAAGGCCTTTATTTTTTAATAAATAAATATTTATTTATTCATTTATTAAAATAAATAAATCATATACCCCTCTGGGGAGGGGGCTTGAGGGGCCGCGCACGGCACTGCTGCTGCTGCTCCCGCTGGACACCACGGAGGAGGAGGAGGAGCAGGTCAAATCCACTGCTGGCACTGCAGAGTCGGGATTCCTTCCTCACCAGAGTTCCCAGGAATTCCATTTTGGCTCCTGTGATCCAGGGGTGCCATCTTTTTCCAGTGCTCTCCAGGTTATGGCGACTGTTGAGAACGGGCCAGGAGAGCAGCTCCTCTGGAAAAAGCCTTTATTAAACAGACAGCTCTGGGTAGGTGCTGCCACGATTCCTGCCTGCCGTGTTTTGGTTTTAGGGAATTCTCTTCCCAGGGACCTGAGCTGGCACACAAGGTCACTCTCTGTAAACTCTCTTGTTCTCCACGCGCTTTCCCAGAGGAGGGACTTGGCCTGGTGGTCTCTGTGAGTGACCAATGGTTCCAGGGGTGGTCCCACCTCTGAGGTGGGCACGTTTGTAAAAAGGTATAAAAGAGGTTTGGGAAATAAACCTGGCGGCTCCTCCTCAGGAGTCCAGCAGCCTTCTGGAATCACGAGTCCGAGCCTCATTCCTTGTGTCCCACAGCTCTGGGTAGGGGGGCTCGAGGGGCCACGCACGGCACCGCTGCTGCTGCTCCCGCTGGACACCACGGAGGAGGAGGAGGAGGCCAAATCCACTGCTGGTGCTGCAGAGTCGGGATTCCTTCCTCATGGGAGTTCCCAGGAATTCCATTTTGGCTCCTGTGGTCCAGGGGATGCCATCTTTTTCCAGTTCTCCTCAGGTTATGGCGAGTGTTGAGAACGGGCCAGGAGAGCAGCTCCTTTGGAAAGGCCTTTATTTTTTAATAAATAAATATTTATTTATTCATTAAAATAAATAAATTATATACCCTTTTGGGTAGGGGGCTTGAGGGGCCGCGCACAGCACCGCTGCTGCTGCTCCCGCTGGACACCACGGAGGTGGAGGAGGTGCAGGTCGAGTCCTCTGCTGGCACTGCAGAGTCAGGATTCCTTCCTCACCAGAGTTCCCAGGAATTCCATTTTGGCTCCTGTGGTCCAGGGGTGCCATCTTCTTCCAGTGCTCTTTTTACAATGTGCCCACCTAAGAGGTGGGATCCTTTGAACCATCGGTCACACCAAGGGTCAACAAGCAAAGCCCCTCCTTAGGAGAGAAATGTGAAAAACGAGAGAGTTTACAGAGTCTGACCTTGTTTAGCAGTTTGGGTTCCTGGGAAAGAACTTGAAAAAAACCCAAACATGACAGGCAGTGACTTCACCCACCTAAGGGGTGGGAGAAAAACAAACTTCTTCAACCACATTGGTCAAGTCAGAGGGACATCAAGAGAAGGTCCCGCCTAGAGCGTCGCTGTTGGACACGAAGGAAAGAGATGGACTCATGATTTCAGAAAGCTGAAGCTCCGAAAAGGGGCTGGTTTATTCTCAGAACCTGTTTTTATACCTTTTTACAATGTGCCCACCTAAAAGGTGGGATCTTTGGACTCATTGGCCACATCAAGGGTCAACAAGCAAAGTCCCTCCTTAGGAGAGAAACGTGAAAAACGAGAGAGTTTACAAAGTCTGACCCTGTTTAGCAGTTTTGGTCCCTGGGAAAGAACTTGAGAAAAACCCAAACATGACAGGCAGTGACTTCACCCACCCAAGGGGTGGAAGAAAAACGTCTTCAACCACATTAGTCAAGTCAGAGGGACATCAAGAGAAGGTCCCTCCTAGAGCGTCGCTGTTGGACATGAAGGAAAGACACGGACTGGTGATTTCAGGAGGCTGATGCTCCAAAAAGGAGCTGGTTTATTCTCAGAACCTGTTTTTATACCTTTTTACAACGTGCCCACCTAAGAGGTGGGATCCTTTGAACCATCGGTCACACCAAGGGTCAACAAGCAAAGTCCCTCCTTAGGAGAGAAATGTGAAAAATGAGAGAGTTTACGGAGTCTGACCTTGTTTAGCAGTTTGGGTCCCTGGGAAAGAACTTGAGAAAAACCCAAACATGACAGGCAGTGACTTCACCCACCCAAGGGGTGGGAGAAAAACAAACATCTTCAACCACATTGGTCAAGTCAGAGGGACATCAAGAGAAGGTCCCTCCTAGAGCGTCGCTGTTGGACACGAAGGAAAGACACAGACTGGTGATTTCAGAAGGCTGAAGCTCCGAAAAGGGGCTGGTTTATTCTCAGAACCTGTTTTTATACCTTTTTACAATGTGCCCACCTAAAAGGTGGGATCTTTGGACTCATTGGCCACATCAAGGGTCAACAAGCAAAGTCCCTCCTTAGGAGAGGGAAAAGTGAAAAACAAGAGAGTTTACAAAGTCTGACCCTGTTTAGCAGTTTGGGTCCCTGGGAAAGAACTTGAGAAAAACCCAAACACGACAGGCAGTGACTTCACCCACCCAAGGGGTGGGAGAAAAACAAACTTCTTCAACCACATCGGTCAAGTCAGGGGGACATCAAGAGAAGGTCCCTCCTAGAGCGTCGCTGTTGGACACGAAAGAAAGACACAGACTGGTGATTTCAGGAGGCTGATGCTCCAAAAAAGGGCTGGTTTATTCTCAGAACCTGTTTTTATACCTTTTTACAACATGCCCACCTAAGAGGTGGGATCCTTTGAACCATTGGTCACACCAAGGGTCAACAAGCAAAGCCCCTCCTTAGGAGAGAAACGTGAAAAACAAGAGAGTTTAGAAAGTGTGACCTTGTTTAGCAGTTTGGGTCCCTGGGAAAGAACTTCAGAAAATCCAAACATGACAGGCAGTGACTACAAGTATGGAAATCAGCCTCGTTCCACCGCTAAACTCTCCCGGAGGTGGCTTTGGAATGAGGATGAGGTGAAGCCCCGGAATTTTCCAGAGGTTGGAAATTGGCCCCTTGGATCCCACATTTTCCCGACAACAACGAACCAGGAGAGGCCTTTGTTCCTTTTAACATGGAAAAAAACCGGATTTTCTCCTCCAGCCTTGATCTTTAGGACAGGATTAAAGTTCAGTTTGCACCAAAAGAATCCAGATTATTAATCTGCATTTTGATCCGGCCGTGCTCACGGATGAAGGGATATCCTGGAATAGCCGGGTCTGTCTGGGATCTTGCAACGTGGAGACAAACAGGAGGAAAGGAGGAAAAGAGTGGAATTTTTTTAATGGAAATTTCCTGTTATCGTACGGAAGGAACGGAGGAAAATGGTGGAAGTTTTTCTGGAAACTTCCCCGTAATCATCCTTAGGAAAATGCGTCTCTCTTGGATAGATCCATCCGGGAGCCAAGCCAATCCTGATTCCCAGGATTCAGCTCCAAGCTCGCATCCAACTTCTTGCAGCCCCGCGGCTGGGAAGAAACTTGGGAAGAAACTGGGAAGAAACAGAGAATTTTGGGGAAGGGCATCAAGCTTGGCCTCTTCCATCCCTTGGAATCCTCCTTGTACCACAAAATCCATGGATTCTCCATCCGTTTTCAATGAACCCAGGACGCCCAGAGATGTTGTGGATTTCCCATCCCTGGAAGCGTCCAAGGCCAGGCTGGACAGGGTTTGGAGCAACCTGGGAGAGTGGAGGATTCCCTGCCCATGGAATGGGCTGGGATGATCCAACCAAGGTCCTTTCCAACCCAATCCCACTCTGGAATTCTTGGTTTTAAAAGCCCCCTGCCCGTGTTTTTCCCGCCTTGGTTAGAAAAACGGGTTTTGGGGGGCGGGAAAAGCGCTTTTCTCCAGGATAAATGGAATTGCTTGGAGCCCTGTTCCAAGCCATTTTCCAGCTGCAGAAGGTATTCCAAGGAGAGTTTTCGAGAGGGATCACCCACACCCGCTGCTCCTCGGAATCCAAGCAAACCGGGAATGAACTTCCCGGCTCAGACACCGACGGGCCCAGGAAGAGAATCCAGCCTTTTCCCAACCATCCCCTGATGGAGGGACCAGGACCACCCCTCGTTAATCCCTGTGCTCCAGCCCTGCCTAATTAATCATCCCCTTGGAATGATTCCAGGCACCTCTTCGGAGGGTTCGGCCGGCGGCTCATCCAGGGGGGAGCAGGAAGAGGGGAGAAGAGAGGGAAGGAATTCCAAATTAAATCCGTCAAGGAGAGCCAAAACCTCAAAAGGGACTCCCCAGCCAAACATTCCCGACGTCCCGCTCCCGCTGGGAATTCATTCCCCCCTTGCTCCTGATTTACAAGGGACATGTGGAGGGTTGTTTACGTGCTGCTCCTGGTTTATGTTCTTCCAGAGAGGAGGAATTCCTCCAGTAGGAATTTGATTGCTTTTCCTGTATCCCTCTCTCTCTCCCCCGCCACCCTCCAGGATCTGGTTTCGCTTAATGTGCCCAGAAGTTTCCGGAACAAAACAGATCCTTGGATATTTTTATATTTTTTTTTCCCCCCCCTTTTTAATGGCCAAACAAAAAAAAATTCGGCTCCTTTTTTTTTTTTTTTTTTTTTTTCCAGGAAGGTTCGGGCTGAGTCCCATTGTGTGGATCCACGATATTCCAGGCTCTTCCCCGTTTCCAGGGAAGCAGCCATGGATGGAGAGGGGTTCCGGTGATGAGCGCCAGCCCAAAACGTCCCGATGGAAACCGTTCCCACCCGTTCCTTTTGGGAATTCTGGGTTCTCCAAACTGAGCAGGACTCCTGGCCTAGCACTCCTGCTCTACAGATTCCGAGGAAGAAATCCAAAGGAATATTGTTCACACCACAAGGAAAAAAAGAGGAATTTTTTTTTTTTTTTTTTTGCTGACCAGAGCTGAAGCTTCTCCCAGATTCCCTGAAATCCAAGGAATTCCATGGATAATCCACGGATAATCCATGATCAAGCCGTCCACCCAGTTTACTCCTTGAAATTCCTGGAGACGAAGGACTTGGTGTGAATCCCAACGCTGTTCCCATAGGATTGGCATCCCAGGTTGCTCCAAGCCCCATCCAGCCTGGCCTTGGACAATTCCAGGGACGGGGAGTTCATGGACGATCCATGAAAAATTCCCGGCTTTTGCCAAGGGGATTCCAAGGAGCCATGGGATTGGAGGATGTCCTGGATAAGGGAAAACATTTTCACTTTATGAGATTTTGGGGTGCCTGCTGCAGCTCAGAGGAGCCAAGGGCACCCAGGGTTAGGATTCCAAGGCCTTTTCCATGAGTTTGGAAACTCACGACCCAGGAGAACGCCTGGAAACCTCAGCTTTGCTGAGCCAGACTTAGCTGGGAAGGAGCAGATCCGTTTCCACAGGGATTTTCCCCAAACAGGACACCACGGTGTTAAATTTGATCCCAGAACCAGCTCCTCCTCGATTTCCTGGGCTGCAAAATCTTCCACTTCGGACACATTTTCCCATAAAGTCACAAAATTTTTAGGGGGAAAAGAGGCTTTTTTGGGTGGTTTCCATCCCTGGATACACCTTGGCAAGGGAGCATCCCATCCATTCCCAGATAAGGTCCCACCTGCCTTCCAGGTAGGAATTCCCCAACGGAAACCTTGATTTTTGTTATCAGAGTTCTTATCTGGTGAGTTTGAGGTTTTGGGAAGGGTGACAGGGACAGGACCGTGATAATTCCATGGGATCAGGCATTCCAGCAGAGCCAGTAAAATCCTGGAATTCGGGCCAGGTAACCCTCAAGTCCCACATGTGTTAAAAAAAAAAAACCACTAAGGGAATGACCAAAAAAAAAAAAAAAGGGATAAAAATCCCACTGAAATTTAGGGCAAAATTGGCTCCTTTTAGAAAAGGGGGGCGGGGGGAGGAGGGGGCTCAGGATTCGGAATTCATTTAAATAAGGAACAACGAGGATGGAATTGCATCTCCTCGGCTTGTCTGGTTTTTATTTACCCTTCCTGCCTTCCTTGGAAAAAGCATCCCAGAGAAAAAAAAAAGAAAAAAAAAAAAAACCAAACCCAAAAAAACCCAAACCAAACCAAAACAAAAAACCTGAAAGTGAAACGAGCCCGATAAATGGACCATCAAGAGGAATAATTAGCCCAGATAGGAAAATTAAATCGGGGCAGCCACTAATCAGCTGCTCCCGCTGCAAGGAGGAGGCTGGGAAAAGGAATTCGAGTCCTGGAGGAGCCTCTGAGGCAGAGTGGGGAGCGAAAATCCAGCTGGGCAGAAATTGGAGCGAGGCTGGGAGAGCAGGGAACAGGTGGAATTGGTTAGGGAAGGGCTCCCTCCCGGCCGGCTTCTCCCTCCTCCCGTCCTCCTCCTGATTTTCCCTCCTGGTTGGCAGCCCCGGGAGCTGGGAAGGGGGGAAAAGTCTCCCCCTCCAAGCTGGTGAGGCTGATCCAGCCGGGAGAGGTGCTGGGAGCGGCCCCGAGGAGCGGCCAGCTCCTCCAGGGGGATCCCAATCCCAGTCTCGCTCCTGCTGGGCTCACAAGGAGAGGGGGATTCAGCACCCCCAGGGCCCTGATCCCAATCCCAGTCCTTCTCTTCTGAGTGGATCTCAGCACCCCCAGGGCCCTGATCCCAACCCCAGTCCTTCTCTTCAGAGGGGATCTCAGCATCCCCAGAGCTCTGATCCCAATCCCAGTCCTTCTCTTCGGAGAGGATTCAGCACCCCCAGGGCCCTGATCCCAATCCCAGTCCTTCACTTTGGAGGGGATCTCAGCACCCCCAGAGCCCTGATCCCAATCCCAGTCCTTCTCTTCAGAGGGGGTTCAGGATCCCCAGAGCTCTGATCCCAATCCCAGTCCTTCACTTCGGAGAGGATTCAGCAACCCCAGGGCCCTGATCCCAATCCCAGTCCTTCACTTCTGAGGGGATTTAGCACTCCCAGAGCCCTGATCCCAATCCTTCAGTTCCAGCCCCAGAAGGAAAGGAGAACTCAGCACCCCCAGAGGGCTGATCCCAAACCTGAGGCAAGCCTTTCCTGGGAAAACCAATCCTGAATATCCCAACAGCCCATCCCAGCTTCTCACTCCGCCAGGAGATGAACCCTGGCAGAGAGAGAAACGGGGAAGCTCCGGCTTCCCCACACCAAATTCCCTTTGGCTCCAGGATCTCCCTGCTCCTCCCATTCCCATGAGGAATTCCAAGCTCCCGAGCTGGGATCAGCATCCTTGGGAGGCCACCGTGGACACCAAACTGATGCCTCAGATTTCAGGATCATCTCTGCCCCACCAGAACCACCTCTGCCACCCCAGCAGGACTCACTGTGGGGCTGCTCCCAACCCCCTGACCCACAGGGTGTCAGGTTGGAGCTCTGACTCTCTCAGGGTTCTCCAAAATCGTTCTTTTGTTCGTTTGCTGGTTTGGTTGGGTGGTTTTGTTTTCTACTCCATTTGTATTGTTAACATTCCCAATACAGAACTGTTATTCCCATTCCCAAATCTTTGCCTGAAAACCCTGAATTGCAAAATGATCATTTGGAGGAGGGTGAGGGGTTTGCATTCCCCATTCCAAGGGAAACTCCAGCTTTGCCTGGCAGAGACCTGTCTTTCCAAGAGCTAGAAATGAATTCCTGGGAACTCTGGTGAGGAAGGAATCCCAACTCTGCAGCGCCAGCAGCAGACTGGACCTGCACCTCCTCCTCCTCCGTGGTGTCCACTGGGAGCAGCAGCCACTGCTGTTGGGATTCCTTCCTCACCTACCCAGAAGGGTATATAATTTATTTATTTTAATAAATAAATAAATATTTATTTATTAAAAAATAAAGGCCTTTCCCAAAGGAGCTGCTCTCCTGGCCCGTTCTCAACATTCGCCATAACCTGGAGAGCACTGGGAAAAGATGGCACCCCTGGACCACAGGAGCCAAAATGGAATTCCTGGGAACTCCATGAGGAAGGAATCCCGACTCTGCAGTGCCAGCAGAGGACTCGACCTGCTCCTCCTCCTCCTCCTCCTCCGTGGTGTCCAGAGGGAGCAGCAGCAGCGGTGCCGTGCGCGGCCCCTCGAGCCCCCTACCCAGAGCTGTGGGACACAAGGAATGAGGCTCGGACTCGTGATTCCAGAAGGCTGCTGGACTCCTGAGGAGGAGCCCCCAGGTTTATTTTCCAAACCTCTTTTATACCTTTTTACAAACCTGCCCACCTCAGAGGTGGGACCACCCCTGGAACCATTGGTCACTCACAGAGACCACCAGGCCAAGTCCCTCCTCTGGGAAAGCGTGTGGAGAACAAGAGAGTTTACAGAGAGTGACCTTGTGTGCCAGTTCAGGTCCCTGGGAACAGAATTCCCTAAAAACCAAAACACGGCAGGCAGGAATCGTGGCAGCACCTACCCAGAGCTGTCTGTTTAATAAAGGCTTTTTCCAGAGGAGCTGCTCTCCTGGCCCATCCTTCACAACACCAAGCCCACGTGGCACCCATTCCCCACTCCACTCCTCTCCCGGGAGCCTGAAATCCAACCGGGAGAATGAGTCAGGCACCTGGCAGCGCATTCCAGGGATGTTTGCCAGCTGCAGGTTTATTATTCCCTGCTCCTTTCCTTCCTCCTCCCCTTTCCCCTGCCTTGGGTGAGTAAACCGGAGCCAAATCCTTCAATCCCTGACTCTGGCACGGCCCTGGGTTTGGCAGGGAGCCGCTCAGGTGAGGCCAGGGCTTGAACTTTGACCTTTTTTCCACCAGCTTTTCCCGAGGTTTTTCTCCCGGAGCGTTTCAGATCAGGCTGGGAAAAGCTCCCGAGAGTGCGATTCCAGCTCCTCTCTCCTCCTCAGGGAATGGGGACACAAACGGGGCAGGATCCCGCTTTTTCTCCCCAGGTTCTTCAGGGCGGATTCTGGCTGGAGGAGCTTGGGATGAGATCCCAGTCCTGCCTCGACAAGTCCCAACAGAATTCCTCCCCATCCCAGCTCCGGCTCGGCCCCGTGTGTGCAGGGGGGACATTCCCAGCGTCCCCATGTCCCTCCCAGTGGATCCTGCCGGAGAAATTCCATCCCAGCTGAGGGAGGTGCCCTTCGGGAGGAGGAAAATCCGTGGAGTTGGAGGATATCCTGAGCTGGAAGCGACCCACAAGGATCCAGGCCCTGCACCAGGACAGATCCAAGAATCCCCTCCTGTGCTCGGGAGAGTCCAAATGCTTCCTGACCCCCGGCAGGTCTGGGAATCTGGAATTCCGAGGGGCTTTCCCTTCTGCTGTCCCAGGAAGATCCAAGCCCCAGTGTCCAACCCGGCCTTGGGCATTCCCAGGGATCCAGGGGCAGCCCCAGCCAAGCTGGGAATTCCAGCCCAGCCAGGAATTCCTGCCCAAGCTCCCAGCCCCAGCTCCCCTTGCCCAGTGGGAAGCCATTCCCTGTCTCCTGTCCCTGCAGCCCTTGTCCCCAGCCCCTCTCCAGCTCTCCTGGAGCCCCTGAAGGCACTCGGAGCATTCCCTGCAGTTTTCCCTTCTCCAGGGGAACATTCCCAGCTCTCCCATCATCCCTGACCTCACCCCCCGTTCCCAAACTTCCAGAACATCCCAAACTCTGGCATTTTGGGGCTGGGAAGGATCCTTTTCCCAGCTCTCCCAGTCATGGATGGATGCAGGGATGGGATGGATCCAGCCCAGCCCCTCCCAGCCAGGAATTCCTGCCCCAATCCCAGCTCAATGTCACTTTTCCCAGTGGGAAGCCATTCCCTGTCTCCTGTCCCTGCAGCCCTTGTCCCCAGCCCCTCTCCAGCTCTCCTGGAGCCCCTGCAGGCACTCGGAGCATTCCCTGGAGTTTTCCCTTCTCCAGAGGAACATTCCCAGCTCTCCCAGCCTGGCTCCAGAGCAGAGGGGCTCCAGAATCCTGGAATGAAGAGGTGGGAAGGGATTTTAAGGATCAGTTCATCCCACCCCATCCATGGTCAGGGACACCTCCCACCATCCCAGGTGGATCCAACCCGACCTTGGGCATTCCCAGGGATCCAGGGGCAGCCCCAGCCAAGCTGGGAATTCCAGCCCAGCCAGGAATTCCTGCCCAAGATCCCAGCCCCAGCTCCCCTTGCCCAGTTGGAAGCTATTCCCTGTCTCCTGTCCCTCTCCCTTCCTCTTCCTAAACTCCCTAAAATGTTGGGATACTGGGAGAGGTGCTCCTGGTCCGGTTTCCCGCATCCCTAAAAACAGACGGATGTGAGGTGACCATTATTGCGCTAACTCCTCCTTCTCCTACTGATGGAAAAGTGGGACCTGCTTCCCAGTTTTTCCAGAAGCAATCCATTAATCAGGAAGTCCATTCAAAACTGGGCTGGCTGCATTTTCTGGGATCACCTCATTTCTTGGGATGTAGGGAAAAACAAAACCAAAAATCCCTTTTTTCTCCCCCCACAGCCAGGGAAGGGTTCCTTGGTTATCCAAGGAAACGGAAGCATCCACCTTTTCCTGGTTTCCTGATCCCGAGTCTGCATTTCCTTCACTCCAGGAATCCCAAAGAAATCCCCACAAATTTTGTTTTAGATGGAATCTAAAAATACCGGGAACCTCCGTCACACTTGGGGTTGATTTTTCCCTTCCTCATTGTCAGCTGACTCCGGATCAAGAATTCCAGGGTCGTGTCCACATTCTGGATGTCTCCCACATTTTGGGCTCAGTCACGTAATTTATGTTGAGGATTTTGGGGGATACAAGGTTGTGATCTGTGGATTTCAAGGAGAAACATCTAAATAATTGAGAAAGAACTTTTTTTTTTCTTTTCTTCTCTTTGTTTCTTTTTTTTTCTTTTTTTCTTTTCTTTTTTTTTTTATTTTCCTTCTTTTTTTCTTTTTCTTCTTTTTTCTTTTTTTTCTTTTTTTTCTTTTTTCATTTTTCTTTTTTTCTTTTTCTTATTTTCCTTCTTTTTTCTTTTTTCTTTTCTTTTTTCTTTTTTCTTTTTTTCTTTTTTTTCTTTTTCTTATTTTCCTTCTTTTTTCTTTTCTTTTTTTCTTTTTTCTTTTTTTCTTTTTTTCTTTTTCTTATTTTCCTTCTTTTTTCTTTTCTTTTTTTTTCTTTTTTCTTTTTTTTCTTTTTTTCTTTTTCTTATTTTCCTTCTTTTTTCTTTTCTTTTTTTCTTTTTTCTTTTTTTTCTTTTTTTCTTTTTCTTATTTTCCTTCTTTTTTCTTTTCTTTTTTTTTCTTTTTTCTTTTTTTTCTTTTTTTCTTTTTCTTATTTTCCTTCTTTTTTCTTTTCTTTTTTTTCTTTTTTCTTTTTTTTCTTTTTTTCTTTTTCTTATTTTCCTTCTTTTTTCTTTTCTTTTTTTTTCTTTTTTCTTTTTTTTCTTTTTTTCTTTTTCTTATTTTCCTTCTTTTTTCTTTTTTCTTTTCTTTTTTTCTTTTTTCTTTTTTTCTTTTTTTTTCTTTTTCTTATTTTCTTTCTTTTTTCTTTTCTTTTTTTTTCTTTTTTCTTTTTTTTCTTTTTTTCTTTTTCTTATTTTCCTTCTTTTTTCTTTTTTCTTTTCTTTTTTTCTTTTTTCTTTTTTTCTTTTTTTTTCTTTTTCTTATTTTCCTTCTTTTTTCTTTTTTCTTTTCTTTTTTTCTTTTTTCTTTTTTTTCTTTTTTTTTCTTTTTCTTATTTTCCTTCTTTTTTCTTTTTTCTTTTCTGTTTTTCTTTTTTCTTTTTTTCTTTTTTTTTTCTTTTTCTTATTTTCCTTCTTTTTTCTTTTTTCTTTTTTTTTTCTTTTTCTTTTTTTCCTTCTTTTTTCTTTTTTCTTTTTTTCTTTTTTTTTCTTTTCTTTTTTTTTCTTTTTCTTTTTTTTCTTTTTTTCCTTTTTACTTTTTTTCCTTTTTTTTCTTTTTTTCCCTTTTTTAATCTTCTTTCTTTTTCTTTTCATTTAAGTGTAGAACTCAGGGAACCTTTCAGATCCACTTTCAAAGCATCCAGATCCCCGATTCCGCTAAAATCCCTGGGGATCATCGATGCCATTATCGCTCTGGAAAAGAATATCCCAGAAAACATCCGCCAGCTTGGGATCTGAGCGGAGACAAAGGGAAGAGAGGACCTGGATTAAACCCTTGGGATGAAGGGCAGCCCGGAGGAGGATTGGGAATCGCAGCATCCCAGGAGCTCAGTGAGGTAATTCCAGAAGCGTTTCCAGAGGGGAAAACTGATCCCTCCCAGGGCATTCCAAAGCCACCTGGGAAGGAGGGGACGTTACCTGGAGAAGGAAAAACGCCAGGAATGTGAAGTGAGGGGGGAGAGGTTTCGCAGAAAACTCTCGAGGATCCCCGGATTCCTCCTCAGCCTCTGTTAAAAAAAAAAAAAAGGGGAGGAAAAAAAAAAACCAAAAAACAAAAAAAACCCCAAAAAACCCAAAAAAACCAAAACAAAAAACCCAAACCAAACCAAAAACAAAGCAAAAAAAAAAGCAACCCCCCCAAAAAACAAACAAACAAAAAAAACACCAACCAAACCAAAAACACCCCAAAAAACCCCCAAAAACAAAAAACCCAAACCAAACCAAAAACAAAGCAAAAAAGCAAAAAATCTCCAAAAAAAAACAAACAAAAAAAACCAAACAAAAAAAACAAACCAAAAAAATCCCAAACAAACAAAAAAACCACAAAAAAACCCAAAAACCCAAACAAACAAACAAAAAACAAACAAACCCCCCCCCCAAAAAACAAACAAAAAAAACCAAACCAAACCAAACCCAAAACAAAACAAATCAAACAAAAAAAAACCCACAAAAAACCCCAACCAAACAAAAAAACAACAAAAAAAACCCAAACCAAACACAAAACAAACAAACAAAACAAACCCCACAAAAACCAACCAAAAAAAAAACCCAAAAAACCAAAAAAACCCAAACCAAACTAAAAACAAAGCAAAAAAGCAAAAAAAATCCCAAAACCCAAAAAAACCCAGAAAAAACAAACCAAAAAATTCCTAAACAAACAAAAAACCCCCAAAAAACCCAACAAAACCAAAACCAAACACAAAAAACCCACAAAAAAACCACAAAAAAACCCAAAGAACCCAAAAAAAAAACCCCAAAAAACCCAAAACAAAATAACCAAACCAAAAACAAAACAAAGCAAAAAGAACCCCACAAAAAACAAACAAACTAAAAAAAAGCCAAAAAAAAACCCAAAAAACCCAAACCAAACCAAAAACAAAACCCCAAAAAAACCCCACAAAAAAACCCAAAAAAACCCACAAAAAAAACCAAAACAAAAAAAACCCCAAAAAACCAAAACAAACAAAAATACCCACAAAAAAACCAAAACAAAAAAACCAAACCAAAACCAAACAAAGCCAAAAAACAAAACAAAACAACAAAAAAAAAACACCAAAAAAAAAAACAAAAACAAAAAAAAAACAAAACAAAAAAAACAAACAAACAAAAAAACCAACAAAAACAAACAAAAAAAAAAAACCCAGAAGTCACCAAAGCTCCTTGTTCAGGATTTATGGAATCTGGAATGTTTACTGCCAGGGCAGGAATCACCCAAAAAATGGAAGGAGTCCCATTAATTACAGGAGTAAACATAATTAATTTGGAGTTCCCATAAGCTGCTTTGGAGAAAGCATTCCCTTCTCCCTAAAAAAAAATAAAAAATAAAAAAGCGGCTCCAGAAGGGAATTTTGGCACCTGGCAGGAAAAACAACCCAGGAGAGGCTTCCCAAATCCAGCTCCTGACTTGGGCTGGAGAAGGGAAACGCAGGGAAGAGATCGAGAGGAAATCCCGGAATTCCGAGCTCTGGAATTCCGAGCACTTGGAAGGAGAGGGAAAGGGAAAGGGAAAAGCCAGGGAAGGGGGAAAGGCAGAGTTTTCCTGGAGAGGCGGCACAAAATTCCCTGAGCTGGCGGCTTCTGCTGGAATTTTCTCTTCCTGCTGCCGTTGGGGTTGTCCATCTTCCCGCTGGGAATGATCCCCCCCCCTTCCTCGTTTAATCCAGGTCTAAAAGTGGATTAATTGATCTAAAAAAATTCCACCAAATTTTGAGGGAAAAAACACCACAAGGATCCAGCAGGAATTGTTCAAAAATTAATCCAAAAAAAAAAAAAAAAAAAAAAAAAATTAAAAATAATTTAAAATCAATGAAAATTTAAAAAATCAATGAAAATTTTAAAAAACCAATGAAAATTTTAAAATAATTACATTTAATTAATTAATTAATTAATTCAATAAAACTCTCCAGGCGAAAGCCAACTCGAGGCCAGCTGCTGTGACAAGGAATTGCGATTCCTTCACCTCCGGAGCTGCTTCCCAGAGGTCCTGCACAAACGAAAAAACCAAACCAAACCAAAACCAAACCAAAACCAAACCCCAAAAAAACAAAAAAAAAAAAACCACAAAAAAAACAAAACAAAACAAAACAAAACAAAACAAAAAAAAAAAAACAAAAAAAAAAAAAAAAACAAAAAAAAAAAAAAAGCACCACAAAAAACCACAAAAAAACCACCACAAAAAAACCCAGAAATAAGAATTTTCCCCAACCATGAAGTCACCGAAGCTCCTTGTTCAGGGTTTAAGGAATCTGGAAGCAGGAAAAGACGGGAATGTGGGAAGCGCCGATATTCCACGTGCTCAGAACCAGTTTGGAAGTCTGGAAAGGGCAGGGAGAAGCTGGGGGTGGGATGTCAGGTGTTCTTGCAAAAAACCCAAACCAAACCAAAAACAAAGAAAAAGAAAGCAAAAAAACCCAAAAAACAAAAAAAAAAAACAAAAAAAAAAACAACAAAAAAATCCCAAACAAACAAACAAACAAAACCCCCCAAAAAAACCAACAAAACCAAACCAAACACAAAAAAACCACAAAAAAACCCCACAAAAAACCCCCAAAAAACAAAAAAAAACCCTCAAAAACCCCAAAACAAAATAACCAAACCAAACCAAAAACAAAACAAAGCAAAAAGAACCCCACAAAAAAAAAAAACAAACTAAAAAAAAACCCCAAAAAAACCAAAACAAAAAACCCAAACCAAACCAAAAACAAAACCCCAAAAAAACCCCCCACAAAAAAACCAAAACAAACAAAAAAAATTCATGACCTCTTCAGTCAAACTCCCAGGGGTTTCCAGAGAAAAAAAGAGTGGATATCAAAATTCCCACCTCTTTCCAGCGATGAGCTGGTCAGAGCCACAGCCAGGATTGGGGTAAAATGGATTAAAAATGAGGAAAAAGTCTGGTTTTCCTAAAACTCTGGTTTTCCTGGGTCATTCCGTGTCCCAGGGCGACAGCAGCCAGACACAGGGATGGAGGAGGAGCTGCCAGGGGCAGGTTGGGCCCAGCCTGGATTCCCCTTTCCATGGAAAAGTTCAGCTGATGGAGAAAGGGAGAGGCAGGACCAGCAATTCCTGTCCCAGGTCCCGCCTGGGGACGCTGTGGAAAAAGCCCTGAAGAGCGATCCAGTGTTTTCCAGCTTCATGCCAAAGCCTGGGAGATGATTCCCTCACGCAAAGCTCCTCGGCCTCTGCAGAATTCCAAGAGTTTTCCTCCTTCCCAGTCCAGGAACTGCAGCCTGAAAAGGCCTCAAATCCCAAATCCACATGGGGCTGGGTGGGATCATCCAGGAGGGGTAAAACTGGGGCTGGGGGGATCTCAGCCAGGAGATTTCAGCTGGATTTTGAGGGAAAGCTCTGCAAGGATCCAGTAGGGATTGTTCAACACCAGGATAACAGATCCAGGTTCCTCGGCCTCTGCAGAATTCCAAGAGTTTTCCTCCTTCCCAATCCAGGAACTAAAAAGGCCTCACTCGTCTGAAGCCATATGGAGCTGCGTGGGATCATCCAGGAGGGATAAAATTGGGGCTGGGGAGGTCTCAGCCAGGAGATTTCAGCTGGATTTTGAGGAAAAACACCACAAGGATCCAGCAGGGATTGTTCAACACCAGGATAACCAATCCACGTTCCTCGGCCTCTGCAGAATTCCAAGAATTTTCCTCCTTCCCAATCCAGGAACTGCAGCCTGAAAAGGCCTCACACTCCTAAATCCACATGGGGCTGGGTGGGATCATCCAGGATATTTCAGCTGGATTTTGAGGGAAAACACCACAGGGATCCAGCAGGAATTGTTCAACACCAGGATAACATATCCAGGTTCCTCAGCCTCTGCAGAATTCCAAGAGTTTTCCTCCTTCCCAGTCCAGGAACTGCAGCCTGAAAAGGCCTCAAATCCCAAATCCACATGGGGCTGGGTGGGATCATCCAGGAGGGATAAAACTGGGGCTGGGGGGATCTCAGCCAGGAGATTTCAGCTGGATTTTGAGGGAAAGCTCTGCAAGGATCCAGTAGGGATTGTTCAACATCAGTAACAGATCCAGGTTCCTCAGCCTCTGCAGAATTCCAAGAGTTTTCCTCCTTCCCAATCCAGGAACTAAAAAGGCCTCACTCCTCTGAAGCCAGGTAGAGCTGGGTGGGATCATCCAGGAGGGATAAAATTGGGGATGGGGGTGGTCTCAGCCAGGAGATTTCAGCTGGATTTTGAGGGAAAACACCACAAGGATCCAGCAGGGATTGTTCAACACCAGGATCACAGATCCAGGTTCCTCAGCCTCTGCAGAATTCCAAGAGTTTTCCTCCTTCCTAATCCAGGAACTGCAGCCTGAAAAGGCCTCACACTCCTAAATCCACGTGGGGCTGGGTGGGATCATCCAGGAGATTTCAGCTGGATTTTGAGGGAAAACACCACAAGGATGCAGCAGGGATTGTTCAACACCAGGATCACAGATCCAGGTCCCTTGGCCTCTGCACAATTCCAACAATTTTCCTCCTTCCTAATCCAGGAACTGAAGCCTAAGGCCTCACTCCGAAGCCAGGTGGAGCTGGGTGGGATCATCCAGGAGGGATAAAATTGGGGCTGGGGGGGGTCTCAGCCAGGAGATTTCAGCTGGATTTTGAGGGAAAACACCACAAGGATGCAGCAGGGATTGTTCAACATCAGTATCACAGATCCAGGTTCCTCAGCCTCTGCAGAATTCCAAGAGTTTTCCTCCTTCCTAATCCAGGAACTAAAAAGGCCTCACTCCTCTGAAGCCACGTGGAGCTGGGTGGGATCATCCAGGAGGAATAAAATTGGGGCTGGGGGGGTCTCAGCCAGGAGACTTCAGCTGGATTTTGAGGGAAAACACCACAAGGATCCAGCAGGGATTGTTCAACATCAGTAACAGATCCAGGTTCCTCAGCCTCTGCAGAATTCCAAGAGTTTTCCTCCTTCCCAGTCCAGGAACTGCAGTCTGAAAAGGCCTCACACTCCTAAATCCACATGGGGCTGGGTGGGATCATCCAGGAGATTTCAGCTGGATTTTGAGGGAAAACACCACAAGGATGCAGCAGGGATTGTTCAACACCAGGATCACAGATCCAGGTCCCTCGGCCTCTGCAGAATTCCAACAATTTTCCTCCTTCCTAGTCCAGGAACTGAAGCCTAAGGCCTCACTCTGAAGCCAGGTGGAGCTGGGCGGGATCATCCAGGAGGGGGAAGATTTTAAGCTGGATTTTGAGGGGAAACAGGGATTTTGCTGGATTTTTACACCACAGGGATCCAGCAGGGATGGTCCAGCACGGAACCAGGACAACAAATCCCTGCTCCACTCCTGGATCCAAGCCCCCAGAGGAGGAGGAGGCAGCTCAGGTGTCCCTCCAGGACAGACACAGCCCCGGGCTGCGACTTTCGGAGCTCTGGGGCTGCACCCTGGCAAGGAGGAAGCTCCAGCTCACTCCAACCATGACAAGAAGGAAAAAGAAACATCCGGCTTTTCCGAAAGGGATGAAAGGCTCAAGGGATTAGGGCCCAGCCTGCCGCTGCCTTTCAGAGCCGCCGAGGCGTGCAGGGATCGGTGTCGGCCGCGCTGCTGGTTTCAGTCAGGAGGCACGGCAAGAGCAGCCCGGCTTTCCACACCTCTTCCAGGGAGGATTCCCAGATTCCCGAAAAAAAATCCCGCTCGCCACCTTGGGGGCCACAAAAGAGGGGGAAAAAAAAAAAAAAAAACCCTTCAATTTTTGACCTCGCCGAGGGCTGGTGGGGCTGGGGATGAGTCAAGAGGCAGCTCCCGGAGCCCTTCCCGGCACCTCTGAGCTGTGTCACCTCCTGCCAGCCCCTCTCCTGGTGCCACGGGAGGGTTCCTGGGAGGTTTGGGCCCGGGAATGTGCCCATCTGCCGTGGCAGGAAATAAATCAAAGCCCTCGGGTCCCAAGGCCAAGCCTGGCCTGTGGTCTCGGCCCACAAGGTGAGGGCAGATTTGATAAATCTGGAGGAGATGCTGCTGGTGCTGCTGCCCCTGGAAGTGTCCAAGGCCAGGTTGGACATTGGGGCTTGGTTCCACCTGGGATCCAAGTGGGAAGTGTTCCTACCCATGGATGGGGTGGGATGAGGTGATCTCCACCCAAATCATTCCAGGATTCTGGAGCCTCTCTGCTCTGGGAGAGCTGGGAATGTTCCCCTGGAGAAGGGAAAAATTCCAGGGAATGCTCCAAGTGCCTGCAGGGGCTCCAGGAGAGCTGGAGAGGCCCTGGGGACAAGGGCTGCAGGGACAGGAGACAGGGAATGGCTTCCCACTGGGCAAGGGGAGCTTGGGCTGGGATCTTGGGCAGGAATTCCTGGCTGGGCTGGAATTCCCAGCTTGGCTGGGGCTGCCCCTGGATCCCTGGGAATGTCCAAGGCCAGGCTGGACATTGGGGCTTGGAGCAGCCTGGGACAGTGGGAGGCTTTTAGTGAAAGGGGTTGGAACAAGATGAGAGTTCCTTCCAAGCCATTCCATGATTTTATGCTTCCAGCTTTTCCAAGCCTCACAGGAAATCTGCAGGGAGCTCAATTCCCTTCTTCATCCCAACAACAACAATTCGATGTGGCGGCGATCAGGCCGTGGTTGTGTTGAATTTTTGGGTCAGCCAGCATCCAAGAAGGGCAGAAGAAAAAACCTTGACCTTTCCCCCATTGCCCGAGGTCAGGAAGACGCCCAAACTTTTCCTAAGTGGCTTCTGAGGGCTGCAAAGCTGCGGCTTATCCCCAAAATCTCCCTGACAGTCCTCGGGTTTTGCTTCAGCTGCACATTCGGTGGTGTCTGGTCCCAGGAGGTTTGCCAAAAGCTGCCTTTTGAAGTGGGGCTTAGACAAGAAGCCCTGAGTCACCTCCCCGGGGGGGACCTCGGGGGCAGAGCAGAGTGACATCTGCCAGGCTTAATCCTGACCTCGGGAACAATGGGGGTGACTCACAAAGCTGAACTTTACCTCACACTCCCAGATTAGCCCCGGCCACCTCCTTGGAGATCCCAAACATCAGGGAGTTCCTGCCCAGGGGATGATTCAGAGGGAAGATGAAGGCGGGGAGAAAGCCCCAAGCCAAGCGGAATTATTGGCCAAGCTGAGTTCAGCAGGAAGTGTTTTTGCCTGGGCCCTGGCTCCAGGATCCCATTATCCCAACCATTATCCAGCCCTTGGAAGCTTTTCATCAAGGTGGAAAAGGGCAGGGAGGACAAACAGGGCGGTGATTGGAGATAAGAGGCGGCTTGGGAGCCCTCTCTGTGAATCACACGAGGAAGCTGAGCCCTTGTGACCTCCAAACCCAGCTCTGCTGATCCGAGCCCAAGGACCAGCTCCATCCTGGGCCAGGCCCCAACTGATTCACCAGCAGGAGCTCCACAACAAACCCATTGGTTTTAATCAGTATTTTCCAGAGAAATGTTAAAGGAGAAGGGGTTCCAGGAGCATTTCAATCTTCTCTGACCAGGAATAAAAAAGAGAAGAGCCCAAATCTTCCAGGAATCCAAATTTCCAAGTGTTTCCCTTGGTGTTTTTTACCTTACAGCAAAAAAAATCCACATTTCTCAAAGGCAAACTAATAATTATTCTCTCAAGTTTTTAACCCTTCACATGGGGAAAAAAAAAGCCCTCAGCACAAAAATCTCCATCCTTACTGCCATCAGCTGCTGCCACCACCCCAACCCTGACTCCAGCCCTTGTGACCTCCAAACCCAGCTCTGCTGATCCGAGCCCAAGGACCAGCTCCATCCTGGGCCAGGCCCCAACTGATTCAGCAGCAGGAGCTCCACAACCAACCCATTGGTTTTAATCAGTATTTTCCAGAGAAATGTTAAAGGAGAAGGGGTTCCAGGAGCATTTCAATCTTCTCTGATCAGCAATAAAAGGGAGAAGAGCCCAAATCTTCGAGAAATCCAAATTTTCAAATGTTCCTCTTGGTGTTTTTTACCTTACAGCAAAAAAAATCCACACTTCTCAAAGGCAAACTAAAAATTATTCTCTCAAGTTTTTAACCCCTCATGTGGGGGAAAAAAAAACCCCTCACACAGCACAAAAATCTCCATCCTCACCTCCCTCAGCTGCTGCCACCACCCCATCCCTGACTCCAGCCCTTGTGACCTCCAAACCCAGCTCTGCTGATCTGAGCCCAAGGACCAGCTCCATCCTGGGCCAGGCCCCAACTGATTCACCAGCAGGAGCTCCACAACCAACCCATTGGTTTTAATCAGTATTTTCCAGAGAAATGTTAAAGGAGAAGTGGTTCCAGGAGCATTTCAGTCTTCTCTGACCAGGAATAAAGAAGAGAAGAAGCCAAATCTTCCAGGAATCCAAATTTCCAGGTGATTCCCTTGGTGTCTTTTTACCTCGCAGCAAAAAATCCCAATTTTCTCAAAGGCAAACTAAAAATTATTCATTCAAGTTTTTAACCCTACACATGGGAAAAACAACCCTCAGCACAAAAATCTCCATCCTCACCTCCCTCAGCTGCTGCCACCACCCCATCCCTGACTCCAGCCCTTGTGACCTCCAAACCCAGCTCTGCTGATCCGAGCCCAAGGACCAGCTCCATCCTGGGCCGGGCCCCTCCTGATTCACCAGCAGGAGCTCCACAACCAACACATTGGTTTTAATCAATATTTTCCAGAGAAATGTTAAAAGAGAAGGGGTTCCAGGAGCATTTCAGTCTTCTCTGACCAGGAATAAAGAAGAGAAGAAGCCCAAATCTTCCAGGAATCCAAATTTCCAAGTGTTTCCCTTGGTGTTTTTTACCTTACAGCAAAAAAAATCCACATTTCTCAAAGGCAAACTAAAAATTATTCATTCAAGTTTTTAACACTTCACGTGGGGAAAAAAAAAATCCTCAGCACAAAGATCTCCATCCTCACCTCCCTCAGCTGCTGCCACCACCCCATCCCTGACTCAGCTCTCCTGGATTTAATGAAATGAAATGAAATGAAATGAAATGAAATGAAATAAAATAAAATAAAATAAAATAAAATAAAATAAAATAAACCCTCACAGCTGCGAACAAATTCATTCTTTCTTAATAAACCCTTTTAAAAACAAGGCTGCTCCTGCCCCACGTTAATTAACAGCACCCAAGGTCTGCCCTAATTAGCTGCTGCTAATGAGGCAGCCTCACCTGTGCTGCGTTGGGGCTTTACCTGCCAGGAGGGGACGACCTGGAAGCCAAAAAAAAAAAAAAAAAAAAAGCTCAGCAAAAAAAAATCCAGCTGGAACCTGCTCGTCCTGTTCCACATCTCCTGATCCAGAGGGATTTGCTCCCTGGAATTCGGTTTGTGGGGAGGAGGAGGAGGAGGAGGAGAGGTGGTTATTTCCCCTCTTTAATTCCTTGGGATAGCAGGGCTGGAAAATTGTCACCTGGAAAATGGAAGTGGGTGTGACTTGGGGGAAAAAAAAAAAAAAAAAAAGAAAAAAATCCTCTTCTTTTTAAGGAATCTCTCCTTGGGCCACTCCCTTCTTTCCCTGCATCCAGGCTCCTCGAAATTCCAGTTTTCCCAGTAAAACAGCTGAGCTGGCTAGGCTTGGCCTGTTCCAAGGATTCCAAGGAAGTGCCTCCAGCTCCAGGTTGCTGCAGCCGGGTGAATTTTGTGGTTCCCAAATCCCCTGGGCTGCGGAGGTGATTCCTGCTGCCTCCCACTTCTCTTGTCGGCCAAAAGAAGAATTCACAAAAACAAAAAAAAAATAAATCCGACCAGAAAAAATCAGCACAAAATCATCAAGGTGATCAGTAATGCAGCTGGAAACTTCTCCACAAAAAAACCACAAAAAAACCCCCAAAAAACACAAAAAACAAAAAACCCCACAAAAACAAAAACAGAAACAAAAAACCCAAACAAAAAACCAAGCAAAACAAAACAAAACAAACACAAAAAACCCGAAAAAAACACAAAAAACCCAAAACACACACACACAAAAAAAAAAAAACCCAAACAAAAAACCAAGCAAAACAAAACAAAAAAAAAACAAACACAAAAAACCCAATCCAAACAAAAAAATAAAAAAACCCCAAACAAACAAACAAAAAACCCCACAAAAATAAAAACAAAAAAACCCCAACAAACAAAAAACAAAACAAACAAAAAACCCACAAAAAAAACCCAAAAAACCCAAACAAACAAAAACCAAAAAAACCCCAAAAACCCAACCCAAACAAAAAAATTTTAAAAACAACAACAAACAAACAAACAAAAACAAAAATAAAAACAAAAACCCCAACAAACGAAAAACAAAACAAACAAAAACCCACAAAAAAACCCCAAAAAACCGAAACAAACAAAAAACAAAACCCAAAACCCAAAACAAACAAACAAAAAACAAAAAAACCCAAACAAAGAAACAAAACCAAAAAAAAACCCAAACAAACAAACAAAACCCCAACAAACCCACCAAAAAAAAAACCCCCGGGGGTCCCTGGGCAGCAGGATCCACCAGGCTTGGAAATTTCTTGGAGATCAAGGAATTCTCCAGGTGGGGAAAAGCCCTCCAAGGTCAGCAGATCCAAGGTGTGACCCCATCCCCTCCTTGTCCCCAGCCCAGAGTGCCACGTCCAGGCATTCCTGGGACACGGATCCAGGCATTCCTGGGACACGGATCCAGGCATTCCTGGGACACGGATGGATCCGTCCCTCGCCTCTGGGTCTCGGCTCCAGCCTGGATCCTTCTTTTTGCAGGACTGCTCCCTGCTCCCAGCGCTCCAGGTGACATCCAGAATCCCTCAGGATCCAGCCTCTCCTCCCAGGAACGAGGGACAGAACTTGGAGGTGGCCCCAAGTTGTGCCCAGGGAGGTTCAGGTTGGATATTGGGAGTTTTGGGGTTTTCTTGGTTGTTTTTTGGGGGTTTTTTTTTGGTGGGTTTTTTTGGTTTTTTTTTTGGTTTTTTTGTGTTTTCATTTGGGGTTTTTTTTTTTTTTTTTTTTTGGTTTTTTTTTTTTTTGGTTTTTTTTTTTGGTGGTTTTTTTTGGGTTTTTTGGGGGGTTTTTTTTTGTTTTTTTGGGGGGTTTTTTTGTTTTTTGGGGGTTTTTTTTTGGGGGGGGGTTGGTTTTTTTTGGGTTTTTTTGTGGTTTTTTTTGGGGGGGGTTGTTTGTTTGTTTTTTGGTGTTTTTTTGTTTTGTTTTGTTTTTTGTTTTGTTTGTTTTGTTGTTTTTTTGTTTGGTTGGTTTTTTTGTTTTTTTTGGTTTTTTTTCCCTCACAAAAAGGGTTTTCCAACACTGGAACAGTCCCAGGGAGGTGATGGACTCACCATGTCTGGAAGTGTTTTAAAAAAATGTGGGAATGGGGCGCTTGAGGCTGTGGGTTAGTGGTGACCAGCTCAGAGGTCTTCTCCAAGCTTCATGATAAATTCCATGAATTTGTATTTGGAATAAAGAGACACAGAGATTGCCACTGGCCTGAGGCACATGGAATCATGGAATGGTCTGGGTGGGAAGAGATCTTAAACTTCACCCCATCCATGGGCAGGGACCTCCCACCATCCCAGGTGGATCCAACCCGGCCTTGGGCGCTGCCAGGGATCCAGGGGCAGCCCCAGCCAAGCTGGGAATTCCAGCCCAGCCAGGAATTCCTGCCCCAATCCCAGCCCAAGCTCCCCTTGCCCAGTGGGAAGCCATTCCCTGTCTCCTGTCCCTGCAGCCCTTGTCCCCAGCCCCTCTCCAGCTCTCCTGGAGCCCCTGCAGGCACTCGGAGCATTCCCTGGAGTTTTCCCTTCTCCAGGGGAACATTCCCAGCTCTCCCAGCCTGGCTGCAGAGCAGAGGGGCTCCAGAATCCTGGAATGGTTTGGGTGGGAAGGAACCTCAAGGATCAGCTCATCCCACCCCATCCATGTTCAGGGACAATTCCCACCGTCCCAGGTGGATCCAAGCCCCAATGTTCAACCTGGCCTTGGGCACTGCCAGGGATCCAGGGGCAGCCCCAGCCAAGCTGGGAATTCCAGCCCAGCCAGGAATTCCTGCCCAAGATCCCAGCCCAACCTCCTGTTTCTCAGTTTGGAAGCCATTCCCGCCGCTCCCACCGCAGGGATCACGCTCCCCACCACCGCTCCAGCCTGAGACTCCCATCCAGAGCCTTCAGTCCTGCTTGGCTCAGGTCACCCAAACGACCAGGAGCAGGGACAGGAAAACCTCGGGAATCCCTGACCCCTCGGCTCCAGGTGAGTCCCTTCTCCCTTGGGAGGCTCCAACCACCTCACACAGCCCTCTGGATCCACGGATCCTCTGGAACGTTTTCCCCACTCCCGATTTCCCTGCCAGAATCCCGCTTTCCCCCTTCCCCTCCACTCCGTGGCCTCGGCTCCAGCTCATCCCACACGGAACCACAGCAGAACATCCAGTGGCCACCTCCCCCCCATCCAATTCCCCCTCCTCCTCCTCCCTTTCCCCGGGAGCTCTGGATTCTATTCCCGGCTCTCCCCCCGGGGGAGCAAACAGCCGTGGCCATCGGATTTGTTTTAGGGTTTGCTGGAATTTCCTGGGGTTGGAGCGAGGTTAACCACAGCCAGCTCTCGTGGCCGTGTCCTCAGCCTTCCCCATTGTTCCCTGCTAAAGGTGGCCAGGCTCCGGTTTTCTTGGAAGGCCGGGATGTTGCTCGGCATTCCCGGCTCGGCGTTCCACGGCCACGGAGAGGAGGGAGGGAGGAAGGAGAAGGAGGAGCAGCTCTCCCTTTTTTTTTAGGCCTGTGGCTTTGAGAGTGTCACCCAGAGGTCACCCCGAGCTGGCTGAGATGGGGATTTTTGGGACAGCAGGAGGTTGGAACCAGCTCCCTGCTTCCACAGGATTCCCCGGAGAGGCCCGGCGAAGAACGCCCGGAATCTCCCACTTCTGCCTCCTTTCCGTCGGGGTCTTCCCAAAAGGCTTTTCTCCTGAGAGAAGAAGGAGAGGGCCATTCCATAAAAAGCTCTTTTTTTTTCCCCTGCTGGGACGGGACCGGCCACTTTCAGGCTGTGTCCCGACCTTTTGCTACCGGAAAAGCGGAATTTCCTCGGCTCTGCCAAGAGTCCGTCCCCTGTCCCGGCTCCCTGGTGGGAGGACACGCTCCGTCTCCAGCCGCAGGGACACGGATCCTTCCCAGCTCGGCTCCGTCAGTGCCTGAGAGTGGAAACTGAGCTCATCCTTGATGGATGCACCCTGGAGCCAAGGGCTGGGCTGGGATCCGTGCCTGCAGGGAAGGGCAGGAGCCCGGCACGGCTCCATTGGCTCCAAAGGGTCGTTCCGAGGAGCCAGCGGTGGGAACGATGTGATCCCAGTGCATGGGACACTGGGAAAGGCAGGAGGGGATCTGGCTGCTGGGTGAAATCATGGAATTGTGGGGTGGTTTGTTGGGAAGGGGCCGTAGATCCCACCCCATGCCACCCCCCTGGATACCTCCAGCTGTCCCAGGTTGCTGAAAAGTCGGCTGGAAAGGAATTCCATGGAATCATAGAAAAGTTTGGGAATAGAAGAAGTTCGTCCAGCGCCACCCCATCCACGGGCAGGGACAATTCCCACCATCCCAGGTGGCTCCAAGCCCCAATGTCCAACCCAGCCTTGGGCACTGCCAGGGATGCAGGGGCAGCCCCAGCCAAGCTGGGAATTCCAGCCCAGCCAGGAATTCCTGCCCAAGATCCCAGCCCCAGCTCCCCTTGCCCAGTGGGAAGCCATTCCCTGTCTCCTGTCCCTGCAGCCCTTGTCCCCAGCCCCTCTCCAGCTCTCCTGGAGCCCCTGCAGGCACTCGGAGCATTCCCTGGAGTTTTCCCTTCTCCAGGGGAACATTCCCAGCTCTCCCAGCCTGGCTCCAGAGCAGAGGGGCTCCAGAATCCTGGAATATTGGGGTAGGAAGAGACCTTAAAGCTCATCCAGTGCCACCCCATCCATGGGCAGGGACACCTCCCACCATCCCAGGTGGATCCAAGCCCCAGTGTCCAACCTGGCCCTGGACACTGCCAGGGATCCAGGGGCAGCCCCAACAAATCTGGGAATTCCAGCCCCTCAGAGTAAAGCTCTTCCTGACATCCTGTCCAATCTGATTTTAACGATTTTAATCGGATCTGGCTTCCATTTTAATTTCATCCACCTCCCTCTTCCCCAAAATCCACCACGAGGAGATCTCCACCCTTCCTGGCTGTGGGGTCCAGGGGCCTCTGCAGCCCCAAAACTCCACCTTGTCGGGGACAAAATCCGTGGAGCACTTGGATGCCAGGCCCAGGAATTCCTGGCCTGGGATGATTCCTGACTCCTTTTGTCAGCAGGATCTGCAGGCCTGGGAAAAGAGGGAGCATCCCAACCCTGAGGTCTGTCCAGTGGGGAAAGAAGGGACACCTCAAAAAGCCAAACAAAATCCCAAAACCCCCCAAAACCATCCAGGAGCGGAGGTCTCCCCTCTCAGAGGGCACCACCGACCAAAACCTCACCAAAAAAAAAAAAACCTTTTCCCTTCCTCCCACCAGGCCCGGCCCTGCCGCCTCCCGCTCCTGGGAAGAGGCAGGGGAAGGAAGATTTCTGTGGCTCAGCCAGGCCACGATCCTGGATAAAAATGGCTCTGGAAGCGAAGGGGGATGAGTCACCCGTCCCAAAGTCCAGCAGTCGTCAGGGCCTGGCCCCGAAACGAGCTGTTGACACCGCTGGGAAATGAATGACTGTAAAGCTCAGCTCTCTGCCCCCAGCACCCCTGACCTTGCTTTGGGATCTGCCTGTGGGACACATGAATCCAATTATTGTTTTTTTTCCCCTAAAGTCGCCTTTCCAGGGCCTGGTTCTGCCCTCAGCCCCCATCCTTGGCCCAGCTTTCCCCCCACCAAAAAAAAAGCCAGGGATAAATCCTGTTAAATGTCCCCCCAGCAGTGGGGCAGCTCGTTATCCCCGTGGTTAATTAACTCTTGGGATGCTCCCAGAGAAGCCAGGGGAGGTGGGACACAGGCAGAGGGGACCCCATGTGTGAGGGGAGAGGGTGATGCCTTGGGAAGGCTGAGCTGAGGCAGAGGCTGGGCAGAGCTGGAGAATAAAGCAGAGATTTGTTAAAGTAGAGATTTGTTAAAATAGGTATTTATTAGAGATTCATTAGAGATTTATTAAAACAGATATTTATTAGAGATTCATTAGAGATTTATTAAAATAGATATTTATTAGAGATTCATTAGAGATTTATTAAAATAGATATTTATTAGAGATTCATTAGAGATTTATTAAAACAGATATTTATTAGAGATTCATTAGAGATTTATTAAAATAGATATTTATTAGAGATTCATTAAAGTAAATATTTATTAAAATAGATATTTATTAGAGATTCATTAGAGATTTATTAAAAGACTTCCAGGCCCCACCCTGGGCATCCCAGGAGCCTGACCCAGGTGCACCCAGGGTGGGTTGGGAATGGCCACACACCATGGCTGCCCCATCAGGAGATTTTTACATTTTTATCAGTTTTGGTTCATTTGCACATTGGGGTTTAATTGTCCAATTCCAGCTCCAGGCTGTGAGGTCCCATCCTGCTTGTTCCTCCCTCCAGCCACCCTTGTTTGTGCTTTTTGGGCTGAAAGTTGTGATGTCCACCCTGGGCATCACAAGAGCCTGACCCAGGCTGCAGTGAGGGTGGGTTGGGAATGGTCACACAAAAATGTGTGGCTGCTTGATCAGGAGATTTTACATTTTTATCAGTTCTGGTTCATTTGCACATTGGGGTTTAATTGTCCAATTCCAGCTCCAGGCTGTGAGGTCCCATCCTGCTTGTTCCTCCCTCCAGCCACCCTTGTTTGTGCTTTTTGGGGCTGAAAGTTGTCCTTGGTCCTCAGCAGGAACAGGATTTGTTTTGTGTCCCTGCTCTGTGCAGAGCTGACTGACAATGTGAGGCTCAGAACTCCATCCTCAGGCAGCACGGAACCTGAAAATATGAAAACTCAAATCTGAGGCATCAAGGAGACCCCAAGCCTTGGGCTCAGCAACATCTCCTGAGGGGTGGGAGATGCTCCAAGGTCCTTTTGGATCCCGTGGATTCCTCCTGCGGGAAGAGGAAGGGAACAAAAAAGGGGTTTGGAAAGAGGGATGGGAAAACCACTGGGTCCCAGTGCTGCAGAGAGGAGGAGGAGGAGGAGGAGGAGGAAGGAACCCGAGGAGGAGGAGGAAGGAACCCGAGGAGGAGGAGGAGGAAGGAACCCGAGGAGGAGGAGGAGGAAGGAACCCGAGGAGGAGAAAGGAGGAAGGAACCCGAGGAGGAGGAAGGAGGAAGGAACCCAAGGAGGAGAAAGGAGGAAGGAACCCGAGGAGGAGGAAGGAGGAAGGAACCCAAGGAGGATAAAGGAGGAAGGAACCCAAGGAGGATAAAGGAGGAAGGAACCCGAGGAGGAGGAGGAGGAGGAAGGAACCCGAGGAGGAGGAAGGAGGAAGGAACCCAAGGAGGTGCCTCCTGCTCGAACCCAGCCCCAGAAGCTGCCAGGGTTCCACAGAAAACTCGGGAAAAAGGACTTCCCTGTTCTGCCAGCTCCTTCAACAAAGCCTCTCCCCTGCCTGCTCCCAGAACATTCCCAGTTGTCCCAATCTCTTCCAGCTTTTCCCTCTGGAGCAGCTTTGGCACTCTAAGTGCTTCCTCTGGCCAGGGCTGGAAACCACCCTTTGTTCTGGGCAGGGAAGCGGGGCTGGAGCACCCTGGGCCAGGCTGGGAAGGAACCTGGCTGAGCGTCAGGAATTCCGGCCAAGGAGGTCAAGGCAGGGCTTGACTTGAGCTCCAGACCAGCCCAGAGTCCCAAAACTTCCTGGGCAGCTCGGCTCCAGGGCCGGGAATTCATTGGGAAGGGTTGGGAAGAAGGGCAGCTCAGCCCCCTGAAGGTGCAGATCCATCAGGAAGGAGGGAAGTGCCAGGAAGGAGATTCCAGCCGTCCCTGTCTCGGTGTGGTGAGGTCTTGGGTGCCCCATTCCCTCTCCTCCCGCTCCCCCACAGCCTCACTTTCCATGGAAAATGTGCCAGGAGGATAAACTTAGCCCTGAGCTGTCCAGGAACATCCAGAGCTTTGCCACTGGGATATTCACGCATCACCTGAGCCTTTTCCAGTTCCAGCAGCTCATTCCCAGTTCCAAACTCCTCAGTTTTCCGGCTCCAGCAGCTCAAAGCCATTCCAAACTCCTCATTTTCTGGTCCTGACAGCCCGTGCCCCGTTCCAAACTACCCATTTTCCGGTTCCAACAGCTCAAACCCATGCCAAACTCCCCATTTTCCACCTCCAAGTCTCATTCACAGCTCCAAAATCATTTTCCCATTCCAACAGCTCGAGCCCACTTCCAAACTCTTCATTTCCCACTTCCAACAGCTCAAACCCATTCTTAACTCCCCATTTTCCACTTCCAGCAGCTCAAACCCATTCTGAACTCCCCATTTTCCTGTTCCAGCGCCTCATTCCCAGTTCCAAATTCCCCATTTTCCACTTCCAACAGCTCAAACCCATTCTGAACTCCCCATTTTCCTGTTCCAGCGCCTCATTCCCAATTCCAAACCCCCCATTTTCCAGCTCCAGCACCTCATTCCCAGTTCCAAATTCCCCATTTTCCCACTTCCAACAGCTCAAACCCATTTTGAACTCCCCATTTTCCAATTCCAGCAGCTCAAATCCATTCCAAACTCCCCATTTTCCAGTTCCAGCACCTCATCCCCAATTCCAAATTCCCCATTTTCCAATTCCAACAGCTCATTCCCAGTTCCAAACTCCCCATTTTCCAGTTCCAGCAGCTCAAACCCATTCTGAACTCCCCATTTTCCTGTTCCAGCGCCTCATTCCCAGTTCCAAACCCCCCATTTTCCAGTTCCAGCACCTCATTCCCAGTTCCAAATTCCCCATTTTCCAATTCCAACAGCTCAAACCCATTCTGAACTCACCATTTTCCTGTTCCAGCGCCTCATTCCCAATTCCACACCCCCCATTTTCCATCTCCAGCACCTCATTCCCAGTTCCAAGCCCCCCTTTTCCAATTCCAACAGCTCAAACCCATTTTGAACTCCCCATTTTCCAATTCCAGCACCTCATTCCCAGTTCCAAACTCCCCATTTTCCAGTTCCAGCACCTCATTCCCAGTTCCAAATTCCCCCTTTTCCAGCTCCAGCACCTCATTCCCAGTTCCAAATTCCCCATTTTCCAGTTCCAGCACCTCATTCCCAGTTCCAAATTCCCCATTTTCCACTTCCAGCAGCTCAAACCCATTCCAAGCCCCCCGTTTTCCACCTCCAGGACCTCATTCCCAATTCCAAATTCCCCATTTTCCAATTCCAACAGCTCATTCCCAGCTCCAAGCCCCCCGTTTCCCACTTCCAACAGCTCAAACCCATTCCAAACTCCCCATTTTCCAGTTCCAGCACCTCATTCCCAATTCCACACCCCCCATTTTCCAGCTCCAGCACCTCATTCCCAATTCCAAACTCCCCATTTCCCGTCCCTTGTGCCGGGGACGTGTCCAAGCTGCTCCACAGCCAAGGAAGGGACAATTCCTCCTCACCCAGGAGCCACAGGTGACATCAGCAGGACGTCACTGACCCCCGGGTGCCACCACTTCCACCTAAAAAAATGGGAAAAAAAAAGATGGAAAAGCAGATTTTAAAAAGGGGAAGAAAGGGGGGTGGGGACAGACAATAATAAATATAAATAAAAATATAAATTTGTTCTGCGGAGTGAGCTGACAGTGACTCGTAAGAAAAAAAAAAAATAAAATGTTTTGTCCAAACTTTCCCATCCAGCCCTGGAAATTTGTTCCTGATTAAGGACAGAGGGGGTGTATCCAGTTCAAAGGAGGAGCTGGAGCAGGGAAGAATTCCGGGGCTGCTCCTGTGGTGGAATTTTTTTCTTTTCCTCCCCTTTTTTCCTTCCTCGCTCCTTTCCTTTCTAACCCCGGTTCACCCCGAATCTCCCAATTCCTGTCCAGTGCCAAAAAAACAAATAAAAAAATAAAAATAATAATAATAAAAAAAGCCAAAAAACCCCCAAACCTCAAAAGAAAGGAGAAAACCCATGGAGGAGGGAGGGGAAATCTCCAATTTGTGGGAACTGCTGGTGTTGAAGAGGGAATGCAGGGAGGGGTTTGGATTTTCCCAGGCTTTAGAGCTGGGAATTCTATTTTTACAGAGCTGGGGAGAAAGGAGGGAGGGGGAGGAGAGGGATTGGAGCAGGGTAAAAGCAGGAAATAAATGGAAATGTCACAAGTTTCGGGAGCTGTTATTATTTATTATTTATTATTATTTATTATTTATTATTTATTATTTATTATTTATATTATATTTAATATAATTATATATTAAATAAATAATATATATTTAATGTTATATTATTTATTGTTATTTGAATCCTATTTGTTCCTTGAGAGGGGGGGGGATGCACAGTAGCTGGAACACTGGGACAAAAAAAAAAAAAAAACAAACCACCAAAAAAACCCAAAAACGAACAAAACAAACAAAGAAAAAAACCAACAAAACAAAATAAAAAAAAAACCACCAAAAACACACCAAAAAAACCCAAAAAAATTTTAACCCCCCCCAAACCAAAAAAAAAAAAAACCCAACACACCAAAAAAAAACCCCCAAAAATTAAAAAAAACCCCAAAACCAAAAAAAAAATCAACACACCAAAAAACCAAACAAAAAAAAACAAACAAAAAAAAAACACACACAAAAAAAAAAAACCAAAAAAAAAAAAAAAAACCACAAAAAAACCCCAAACAAAAAAAAACCCAAAAAAACCCAACAATCACAACCCCCCCCCACAAAAACACCCAAAAATGCAGGAAAAAGAAATGGGTCAGAAAGAAATTCTGGGACACTGGTGGAGTTTTCTGGAGTGTTTTGCCTCAGCGAGGTGGAAATTGTAGTGGAGGGATAAAAAAAAAAATTTAAAAAATTGATAAAAATCACCCTGGAATTCTACAGGGAATATCTGCTGAAATTGTAGTGGAGGGATCAAAAAAAAAAAAAATAAAGAAAATGGATAAAATCACCCTGGAATTCTGCAGGGAATATCTGCTGAAATTGTAGTGGAGGGATTAAAAAAAAAAAATAAAGAAAATGGATAAAATCACCCTGGAATTCTATAGGGAATATCCTGGACACTGCTGAAATTGTAGTGGAGGGATAAAAAAAAAAATTAAAAAAAATTGATAAAATCACTCTGGAATTTGCAGGGAATATCCTGGAATACTGCTGTCCTGAGCTGGGGCCTCCATGGAATCATGGAATCACGGAATGGAGCCGGCCAAGCTGGGAAAGGCCTCCGGGAAGATCCAAACCCAACCTTTGATCCAACACCACCTGTGCTGGTTTGAAAGCAAAACCAGTGAGACTCGCAGTCAGAGATACAATTTAATAGAAGAAGAGAGGAAAAAAGGTGAAATAAATGGAATGATACAACCTGACATCCTGTTGGTCAGGGTGTTAGAAGCAGTCCGGAAATCCTCCTGGAGCGGCAGATGTGGCTCCGCTGGAGCAGAGATGATCCTGAGAGAGAAGGGTCCAGGGATGATGAGAAGGGTCCAGGGGTGGTGAGAAGGGTCCGGTGATGATGAGAAGGGTCCAGGGATGGTGAGAAGGGTCCAGGGATGGTGAGGAGGGTCCAGGGATGATGAGAAGGGTCCAGGGATGGTGAGGAGGGTCCAGGGATGGTGAGAAGGGTCCAGGGATAATGAGAAGGGTCCAGGGATGATGAGAAGGGTCCAGTCTTCCTCCAGGAATCCAGATGAGATGTTCTTGTCAAAGCAGTGATTCCTGTAGAAACGTCTGGTAGCTCTTGTCTCCTCTGGGAGTCCAGTGGATAGAAGCTGCTTGTGAGGTCTCCAACCCTGGATTATATCCAGGTGGGAATGCTTGGCTCCTCCCCCTGGGCAGAGCATCTCACAATGGGATGATTTCATCTTATCAGTCATGCAAATGGGTCCTTGATGGCCCATTAACCAGAGATAACTTCTTCTGGGAAGGCATTGTTGGGCTCGTTATCAGAAGATAAGGAGAACACTGCCCCACCTTGGCTCCAACGGCTCATGGGGATAGAATACATACCCTGGGCACAATTTTACATTGTAACCTAGGACACCACCCTAATCAATTAAACCGGTTTAATTAATCGGCAGCAAACGCCACCTCCGGCTGTTATTGGAGGAGTCTGGAGTCCTGGAAATTCCCTGGAGCGCCCAGAAAATCCCTGGAATCCCCGTAAATGCTCAAAGAGACGTTGATGGGAATGCTGCAAGTTCTCCTGGAAAACCTCCCCTTGGAGGATTTGGGCCTCAGGGGAGGCTTGAAGTGCTCCAGGATCTCATGGAGAGCCCAAAGGCTCAGATATTCCCCTGGGAAAGCGGGATGGGCAGGGATAGGACCGGAATCCGTCTCTAAATCCACGATCAGCTGTCCCCCCGTTCTTCTAAAGTTTTTCTGAAGTTCTGCTTGTTGGAGAGGATGAAGTAGCTGGGCCCTGCAGAGATGATTTATTGGTAAAAGATTCTAAGAGTATGAAACCTGCAAGTGGAATAGAATTAAAAGCAAAATTTGAACTGTAAGATGCTGGGCAGGAAGAAGGTGATTAGACAGCTGAAAAGACTTGGCTGGGTGAGTCAGTGACAGCCCTGCCAGGACAAAAGGATGAATAAAGGGTTGGACCTTCTCAGGAATCAGGGATAAGGTGGTTTTTCAGGATTTTGGTCTGTAGAGTAGCATTGTAATGTTGTAGTTCCCACAGGCTGTATGTAGATTCTGTAGGTTTTGTATCTTGAGGTGATTGGTTGATGCTCATTAGAATATTCACGATAGAAAGGGTTAAAATGGAATGGAACAGGTAACTCGGGCTCTTGCTCTGCTGGATCCCTGTCCCTTAAACCTTTGGACTCTTCCCCAGTCGGGCTGCCTTCCCACCACCAATAAACCACGTGTCCCAAAGAGCATCCTGCTCTCCAGATCATCTCTCTCATCGGACACCACCAGCGTGCCTTCTAATAATCATTATTTACAATTGTGACCCAATACATGCACTTGACTCTAAACAGGCGTCTTCTACTCCCACCCAATCCCTCTGAATCTGCTTCACGTCATCACCACTGCACAAGATGGGAGAGGAAGAAGAAGGAGAAGAGCCCAGGGTAAGGCCCAGAATCCTCCATCTTGTCTCTGGTCACCTGTTGGAGAGGATGAAGTAGCTGGGCCCTGCAGAGATGATTTATTGGTAAAAGATTCTAAGAGTATGAAACCTACACGAGGAATAGAATTAAAAACAAAATTTGAACTGTAAGATGCTGGGCAGGAAGAGGGTGATTAGGTTGGCTGAAAAGACTGGGCTGGGTGAGTCAGTGACACCCTTGCCAGGACAAAAGGATGAATAAGGGGTTGGACCTTCTCAGGTATCAGGGATAAGGTGGTTTTTCAGGATTTTGGTCTGTAGAGTAGCATTGTAATGTTGTAGTTCCATAGGCTGTATGTAGATTCTGTAGGTTCAGGGGAACATTCCCAGCTCTCCCAGCCTGGCTCCAGAGCAGAGGGGCTCCAGAATCCTGGAATGGTTTGGGTGGGAAGGGACCTTAAATCCCACCCCATTCCCACCCCTGCCAAGGGCAGGAACACTTCCCACTTGGATCCCAGATGGATCCAAGCCCCAGTGTCCAACCCGGCCTTGGGCACTGCCAGGGATCCAGGGGCAGCCACAGCCAAGCTGGGAATTCCAGCCCCTCCCCACTCTCTGAGGGAACAATTCCTTCCCAAGATCCCATCCAAACCCATCCTCTCCCAGCTTGGAGCCGTTCCCACTTGTCCTATCACTCCATGCCCACGGGAAGTGTCTGTGCCAAGAAAGAAGCGAAGTTTCCTTGGAAGAGCTAAAGAGAAAAAAAAAAAAAAAAAAAAAAAAAAAAAAAAAAAAAAAAATCCCACTTTTTCACTCCTCGCTCCTGCCAGATTATCCCGGAGTCCCACGGGAGCTCAGATCCATCTGCTCCACTCCAGTGGGTGGGAGAGGAGCAACACAGGCTGGGATCCAGGCCCTGGAATGGGGTCTCCATCTGGGAGAGCTCCCAGGATTTTTTCGCTCTTGGCAGCAGCAGCAGCAGCAGCTCCCACCAGGAGCCGATGTTATCCCACCTCCTCCTGCCTCCCAGCTGTGTCCTGGGAGGAAAGCGGAATTCGGGATGTGCCAGCTTGGCTGGGCTGGAGTAAATATTCCTCCCAGGAGCTGGAATGGGGCTGTGTTTGGGATTTGGGCTGGATCTGGTGTTGGAAACACGGGGATGGTTCCGTTATTTTTTGGGAAGCGCCTTCACGGATCCGAGATCTTTCCTGCCCCTCATCCCAGTGAAGAGGTCGGGAAGGCAGCAGGAGCCGGAGCTGTGCCCACAGGGATATTCCAGAACGTGGGACACCACCCTCAGCAGATTTTACCTGGGGGGAAAAGAAAAATTTGTGGGGACATTCCAAGTGACACCATTTTGTCTTCCCAGGTCATCAGTTTTGGGATGGATCCTGGTTTTCCCAGGGCTGGGCAAACACCTGCCAGGGATGAGATGCTGGGAATGAATTCCTTGGTTTTTTTGTTTCACGTGGACTTTCCTTTCCTTTCCTTTCCTTTCCTTTCCTTTCCTTTCCTTTCCTTTCCTTTCCTTTCCTTTCCTTTCCTTTCCTTTCCTTTCCTTTCCTTTCCTTTCCTTTCCTTTCCTTTCCTTTCCTTTCCTTTCCTTTCCTTTCCTTTCCTTTCCTTTCCTTTCCTTTCTTTCCTTTCCTTTCCTTTCCTTTCCTTTCCTTTCCTTTCCTTTCCTTTCCTTTCCTTTCCTTTCCTTTCCTTTCCCTTCCCTGAACTTCCCTGAACTTCCCTTCCCTGAACTTCCCTTCCCTGAACTTCCCTTCCCTTCCCTGAACTTCCCTCCCATGAGTTTTCCCACCTTTTCCCTCCTGATTCCCTTCCCCATCCCGCTGTGGATTAATTCCCAGCGCAGGTTAATCCATTCCACGGGCGTTTCCCAGTGGCACGGAGCTCCTTTTTCATCCCAGCTTCCCAGATTCCCACTGCCTGGAGCCAGGAGCCAATTCCTCGGAGGCCGGAGGAGATGGGAATAAAGATGGGATGTGCACAAAGGAGAAATTCCTTGCTGAGTCAGGGCCTGGGCAGCAAGAATAAATAGGAATTTTTTTAAAAGCAGATTTTTATATATATATATATTTATTTTTTTTTTAGGGAAAAGTTTGTCTCCCTATTTTTAGGCGAGGCCGTTGTTTCCCTATTTTTAAACCAGGCTGGAGGAGCAAAATGAGAGGTTTTGTTCTAAATCCGAAGAGGAATTTTCGGATGGGTCGGGCTGCAAAAAAAAAAAAAAAAGCTGCGGTTTTGGGACAAAAAAAAGCCGTTTGGGCTACGTGAGCTTTGCCATGATTTAAAGCCGTTCCACGCTCAGGATTCCCACCAAGGAATTGCTCCGGGAGCAGGGAATTTCTTCTGCTGCTCGAGGCTTCGCGCCTCTGTCCGCTCAGAGCGGGGTGGAATCAGGAATCACAGGGATCTTCTTCCGATGGGAAGAATCGGGAATCACAAGGATGGTGGAATCAAGGAATCACGAGGATGGTGGAATCAGGAATCACAGGGATCTTCTTCTGATGGGAAGAATTGGGAATCACAGAGGATCATGGAATCAGGAATCACAGGGATGGTGGAGTCAGGAATCACGAGGATGGTGGAATCAGGAATCACAAGGATGGTGGAATCAGGAATCACGAGGATGGTGGAATCAGGAATCACAAGGATGGTGGAATCAGGAAATCACGAGGGATCACGGATCCAACTCTTCCCTGCACAGGCTTCCCAACAATCCCACCCCGGGCACCCCTGGGAGCGGGATCCAAGGTTCCCGGAGCTCCGGCAGCCTCGGGGCCGTGCCCATTCCCTGGGGAGCAGGAAGGGTTTGGAAAGCTGGGGAAAGGAGCAATCCCAGCTCACTCCAGAGCCGGAATCACCCTCGGCTCCTTGGTGTTTCGTTTATCCGTGAGGAAAAGCGAGGATTTGGAGCGGCACAGGATCCTTTGGATGTGCCGAAAACCTGTTTTCC
>JAJNNQ010000226.1:0-76152 GCA_027886175.1 Phylloscopus collybita | reverse complement strand
TTGTCTGCCTGGCACTGGCTTCTTCCTACTAAAATTTCACTAAAATTCCATACAAAATGAGGATATCTCCTGGTTCAATCTACCACCAGATGAAAGTTCCTCTGCCTTTGTAGTGCCAAAAGCCTCGTATAAATTGACATCTTAAACCTAGGGTGGACACATAGGTTCCCATGGAAAAGGGTCACCGTTCGTGTCTAATGCTGTCTGCCTGCAACTGGGCATATGCCCTGCTGAAATTCCATACAACAGAGGATATCTCCAGGTGGAATCTATCAGCAGATGGAATTTTGTCTGCCCTTGTAGTGCCAAAGGCCTCCTACAAACTGGACATCAGGCATGTGACATGGAGACTTTGGTTTCCCAAGGAAATGGACCACCGTTCGTGTCTAATGCTGTCTGCCAGACACTGGGCTTATGCCTACTAAAATTCCACTAAAATTCTATACAAATGAGGATATCTCCCAGGTGCAATCTACCACCAGTTTGAAGTTTGCCTGCCCTTGTAGTTCCAAAGGCCTCCTACAAACTGACATCAGGAACGTGAGGTGGAGACTTTGGTTTCCCATGGAAAAGGTCCATTGTTCGTGTCTAATGCTGTCTGCCTGCCACTGGGCTTCTGCCTGCTGAAATTCCATACAAATGAGGGTATCTCCTCGATTCAATCAACCACAAGACGGAACTTTGTCTGCCCTTGTAGTGCCAAAGGCCTCCTACAAACTGACATCAGGAACCTGGAGTTGAAACTTTGCGTTCCCTTGGAAATGGGCCAGTGTTCGTGTCTAATGATGTGTGCCTGCAACTAGGCTTCTGCCTATTAAAATTCCACTAAAATACCATACAAATGAGTATTGCACTCACAGGTGCAATCTAAACCAGATGGATGTTTCTCTGCCCTTGTAGTGCCAAAGGCCTCCTAAAAACTGACAGCAGGAAAGTGGGGTGAAGACTTTCTTTTCGCATGGAAATGGGCCACCGTTTGTGTCTAATCCTATGTGCCTGCCACTGGGCTTCTTCCTACTAAAATTCCACTAATATTCCATGGAAATGAGGATATCTCCCAGGTGCAATCTACCACCAGATGGAAGTTTTTCTGCCCTTGTAGTTCCAAACACCTCTTACAAACTGACATCAGGAACGTGGGGTGGAGACTTTGGTTTCCCATGGAAAAGGGCCACAGTTCGTATCTAATGCTGTCTGCCTGCCCCTGTTGTTACGCCTGCTGAAATTCCTCACAAATGAATATATCTCCCAGATGGAGTCTACCACCAGTTGGAAGTTTGTCTGCTCTTGTAGTGCAAAAGTCCTCCTATAAACGGACATAAGGCACGTGGTGTGGAGACTTTGGTTTCCCATGGAAATGGGCCACCGTTGGTGTTTAATGCTGTCTACTTGCCACTGGGCTTCTGCCTACTTTAATTCCACTAAAATTCCATACAAATGAGGATATCTCCAAGACGCAATATGCCACCAGTTGGAAGTTTGTCTGTTCTTGTAGTGCAAAAGGCCTCCTAAAAACTGACATCAGGAAGCTGGCCTGGAGACTTTGTTTTCCCCTGGAAAACGGCCACTATTCATGTCTAATTCTGTGTGCCTGCAGCTGCGATTCTGCGTACTAAAATTCCTCTAAAATTCTATACAAATGGGAATATTTCGCAGGTGCAATCCTCCCCCAGTTTGAAGTTTCTCTGCCCTTGTAGTGCAAAAGGGCTCCTATAAACTGACATCTGAAACATAGGATGGATAATTTGGTTTCCCATGGAAAAAGGTCACTGTTCATGCCTAATGCTGTGTGCCTGCCACTGGGCGTATGCCTGCAAAAACTCAATACAAATGAGGATATCTCGCAGATGCAATTTACCACGAGGTGGAAGTTTGTCTGCCCTTGTAGTGGCAAAAGCCCCCTAAAAAACTGACATCAGGAACCAGGCGTGGAGACTTTGGTTTCCAATGGAAAAGGACCACCGTTCGTATCTAATGCTGTCTGCCTGGCACTGTGGTGATGACTGCTGAAGTTCCATACAAATGAGGATATCTCCCAGGTGCAATCTACCACCAGGTGGAACTTTGTCTGCCCTTGTAGTGCCAAAGGCCTCCAAAAAACGGACATCAGGAACGTGGGGTGAAGACTTTGGTTTCCCATGGAAAAGGTCCACCGTTTGTTTCTAATGCTGTCTGCCTGGCTTTGAGATTATGAGTGCTGAAGTTCCATACAAATGAGGATATCTCCCAGGTGCAATCTACCACCAGGTGGAAGTTTGTCGGCCCTTGTATTGCCAACGGCCTCCTAGAAACGGACATCAGGAACGTGGGGTGGAGACTTTGGTTTCCCATGGAAATGGGCCACCGTTCGTGTCTAATGCTGTCTGCCTGCCATTTGGTTTCTTCCTATTAATATTCCACTAAAATTCCATAGAAATAAGGATATATCCCAGGTGCAATCTACAACCAGATGGAAGATTCTCTGCCCTTGTTGTACCAAAGCCCTCCTAAAAAACTGACATCAGGAACCATGGGTGGAGACTTTGATTTCCCATGGAAAAGGACCAGCGTTCATGTCTAATGCTGTCTGCCTGCCAATGAGCTTCTGCCTGCTGAAATTCCAAAAAAAATTTGGAAATCTCTCCGATGTAATCAACCACCTGACGGAAGTTTGTCTGCCCCTGTAGAGCCAAAGGCCTCCTACAAATTGGCATGAGGAGCCTGGAGTGGAGACTTTGGTTTCCCATGGAAAAGGGCCAGCGTTCGTGTCTAATGCTGTCTGCCCGCCACTGGGTTGTGCCTACAGAAATTACATACAAATGAGGATATCTCCCAGATTCAATATGCCACCAGTTGGAAGTTTGTCTGTTCTTGTAGTGGAAAAGGCCTCCTAAAAACAGACATCAGGAACCTGGCCTGGAGACTTTGGTTTCCCCTGGAAAAGGGCCACTATTCATGTCTAATTCTGTCTGCCTGCCACTGGGATTCTGCGTACTAAAATTCCTCTAAAATTCTATACAAATGAGAATATCTCGCAGGTGCAATCTACCCCCGGTTTGAAGTTTCTCTGCCCTTGTATTGCCAAAGGTCTCCTATAAAATGACATCTGAAACGTAGGATGGATAATTTGGTTTCCTATGAAAAAGAGCCACTGTTCATGCCTAATGCTGTGTGCCTGCCACTGGGCTTATGCCTAGTGAAATTCCATACAAATGAGGATATCTCCCAGATGGAATCTACAACCAGTCGGAAATTAGTCTGCCCTTATAGTGCCAAATGCCTCCTACAAACTGACATCAGGAACGTGGGATGGAGACTTTGTTTCCAATGGAAAAGGGGTACCGTTCCTGTCTAATGCTGTCTGCCTGCCACTGGGTTACGCCTGCTGAAATTCCTCACAAATGAGGCTATCTCCCAGATGGAATCTACCACCAGTTCGAAGTTTGTTTGCCCTTGTAGTGCCAAAGGCCTCCTAAAAACTGACATCAGGAACGTGGGGTGGAGACATCGGTTTCCCATGAAAAAGGTCCACCGTTCGTGTCCTATGCTGTCTGCCTGCCTCTGATCTTCTGCCTGCTGAAATTCCATACAAATGAGGATATCTCCTCAATGCAATCAACCACCTGACGGAACTTTGTCTGCCCTTGTAGTGCCAAAGGCCTCCTACATACTGACATCAGGAACCTGGAGTGGAGACTTTGGTTTCCCATGGAAATGCGACAGCGTTCGTGTCTAATGATGTTTGCCTGCCACTAGGATTCTGCCTATTAAAATTACTATAAAATTCCATACCATTGAAGATGTCTCTCACGTGCAATCTAACACCAAATGGAAGTTTGTCTGCCCCTGTAGAGCAAAAGGCTTCCTACAAATTGACATCAAGAAGCTGGGGCAGAGACTTTGGTTTCCCATGGAAAAGGGCCACGGTTCCTGTCTAATGCTGTCTGCCTGCCACTGGGCTTATGGCTACTAAAATTACATACAAATGAGGATATCTCCCAGATGCAATATGCCACCAGTTGGAAGTTTGTCTCCTCTTGTAGTGCCAGAGGCCTCCTAGAAAATGACATCAGGAACCTGGGGTGGAGACTTTGGTTTCCCATGGAAATGGGCCACTATTCATGTCTAATTTTTTCTGTCTGCCGCTGGGATTCTGCCTACTAAAATTCCACTAAAATTCCATGCAAATGCGAATATCTCCCGGTTGCAATCAAACACCAGATGGAAGTTTCTCTGCCCTTGTATTGCCAAAGACCTCCTTCAAACTGACATCAGGAACATAGGATGGATAATTTGTCTTTCCATGGAAAAGGACCACCGTTCCTGTCTAATGCTGTCTGCCTGGCACTGTGGTTATGACTGCTGAAGTTCCATACAAATGAGGATATCTCCCATATGCAATATGCCACCAGATGGAAGTTTGTCTGCTCTAGCAGTGCCAAAGGCCTCCTTCAAACTGACATTCGGAACCTGGCCTGGAGACATTGGTTTCCTACGGAAAAGGTCCACCGTTCATTTTTAATGCGGTCGGTCTGCAACTGGGATTCTGAGTACTATAATTCCACTAAAATTCTATACAAATGAGGATATCTTCCAGGTGCAATCTACCACCAGATGTTAGTTTGTCTGCTCTTGCAGTGCCAAAGGCCTCCTTTATACTGACATTTGGAACCTGGCCTGGAGACTTTGGTTTCCTATGGAAAAGGCCCACCGTTCGTGTTTAATTCTCTCTGTCTGCAACTGGGCTTCTGAGTACTAAAATACCACTAAAATTCCATACAAATAAGGACATCTACGAGGTGCGATCCACCACTAGATGGAAGTTTGTCTGCCCTTGTAGTGCCAAAGGCCTACTACAAACTGACATCAGGAGCCTGGGTTGGAGACTTTGTTTTCCCATGGAAAAGGGCCACCGTTCGTGTCTAATGCTGTCTGCCTGCCACTGGGCTTCTATCTGCTGAAATTCCATACAAATGAGGATATCTTCCCGATGCAATCAACCACCAGACGGAAGTTTCTCTGCCCTTGTACTGTCAATGGCCTACTAAAACCTGACATCGGGAACGTGGTGTGGAGACTTTGGCTTCCCTAGGAAAAGGACCACCGTTCCTGTCTAATGCGGTCTGCCTGGCACTGTGGTTATGACTGCTGAAGGTCCATACAAATGAGGATATCTCCCAGGAGCAATCTACCACCAGGTGGAAGTTTGTCTGCCCTTGTAGTGCCAAAGGCCTCCTAGTAACGGACATCAGGAATGTGGGGTGGAGACTTTGGTTTCCCTATAAAAATGGGCCACCGTTCGTGTCTAATGCTGTCTGCCTGCCACTGGGGATCTTCGTAATAAAATTCCAATAAAATTCCATAGAAATGAGGATAACTCCCAGGTGCAATCTACCACCAGATGGAAGTTTTTCTGCCTGTATGTTGGAAAAGGCCTCCTACAAAGTGACATCAGCAATGAGCGCGGAGATTTGGGTTTCCCATGGAAATGGGCCACCTTTCGTGTCTAATGGTGTCTGCCTGCCACTGGGATTATGCCTTGTAAAATCCCATACAAATGAGGATATCTCCCAGATAGAGTCTACCACCAGATGAAAGTTTGTCGGCCCTTGTAATGCCAATGGCCTCCTACACACTGACATCAGGATTCTGGAGAGGACGCTTTGGTTTCCCATGGAAAAGGGGCACCTTGGTGTTTAATGCTGTCTCCTTGCCACTGGGCTTATGACTACTGAAATTACATACAAATGAGGATATCTCCCTAAACAAAATTTCCCACCAGATGGAAGTTTGTCTGCCCTTTTAATGCCAAAGGCCTACTAAAAACTGACATCAGGAGCCTGGGTTGGAGACTTTGTTTTCCCATGGAAAAGGGCCACCGTTCCTCTCTAATGCTGTCTACCTGCCAATGGGCTTCTACCTGATGAAATTCCATACAAATGAGGATATCTCAACGATGGAATCAACCACCAGACGGAAGTTTGTCTGCCCTTGTAGTGACAATAGCCTCCTAGAAACGGACATCAGGAACGTGGGGTGGAGATTTTGGTTTCCCATCAAATGGGCCATTATTCGTGTCTAATGCTGTCTGCCTGCCACTGGGTTTCTTCCTACTAAAATTCCACTAAATCTCCTTAAAAATGAGGATATCTCCCAGGTGCAATCTACAACCAGATGGAAGTTTCTCTGCCCTTATATTGGAAAACGTCTCCTACAAAGTGACATCAGCAACATGGGGTGGAGATTTTGGTTTCCCATGGAAAAGGGCCACTGTTCATGTCTAATGCTGTCTGCCTGCCACTGGAGTAATGCCTACTTAAATTCCTCACAAATGAGGACATCTCCCAGATGGAATCTACCACCAGTTGGAAGTTTGTCTGCCCTCGTAGTGCCAAAGGCCTCCTAAAAACTGACATCAAGAACGTGGGGTGAAGACTTTGCTTTCCCAAGGGAATGGGCCACCGTTTGTGTCTAATGCTGTCTGCCTGCCACTGTGCTTATTCCTACTAAAATTCCACTAAAACTCCATAGAAATGAGGATATCTCCCAGGTGCAATCTACAACCAGATGGAAGTTTCTCTGCCCTTATATTGGAAAACGCCTCCTACAAAGTGACATCAGCAACATGGGGTGGAGATTTTGGTTTCCCATGGAAAAGGGCCACTGTTCGTGTCTAATGCTGTCTGCCTGCCACTGGAGTTATGCCTACTGAAATTCCTCACAAATGAGGATATTTCCCAGATGGAATCTCCCACCAGTTGGAAGTTTGTTTGCCCTTCTAGTGCCAAAGGCCTCCTAAAAACTGACATCAGGAACCTGGGGTGGAGACTTTGGTTTCTCATGGAAATGGGCCACTGTTCGTGTCTAATAATGTCTGCCTGCCATTGGGCTTTTACCTACGAAAATTCCACTGAAATTCCATACAAATGAAGACATCTCCCGGGTGCAGTCTACCGCCAGATATAAGTTTTTCTGCCCTTGTATTTCCAAAGGCCTTTCTATAAACTGACATGAGGAGCCTGGAGTGGACACTTTGGTTTCCCATGGATATGGGCCAGCGTTCGTGTGTAAAGCAGTCTGCCTGCCGCTGGATTTCTGCCTACTTTAATACCACTGAAATTCCATAAAAATGAGGATATCTCCCAGGTGCAATCTACCACCAGATGGAAGTTTTCCTGCCCTTGTACTTCCAAAGGCCTCTTACAAACTAATATCAGGAACGTGGGGTAGAGACTTCGGTTTCCCATGGAAAAGGACCACCGTTTGTGTCTAATGCTGTCTGCCTGCCACTGGGGTTATGCCTGCTGAAATTCCTCACAAATGAGGATATCTCCCGCACGGAATCTACCACCAGTTGGAAGTTTATCTGCCCTTGTAGTGCCAAAGGCCTCCTACAAACTGACATCAGGTACGTGAGATGGAGACTTTGGTTTCCCATGGAAAAAGTCCATTGTTCGTGTCTAATGCTGTCTGCCTGCCAATGGGTTCCTGCCTGCTGAAATTCCATACAAATGAGGATATCTCCTCGATGCAATCAACCACCAGACGGAACTTTGTCGGCCCTTGTAGTGCCAAAGGCCTCCTACAAACTGACACCAGGAACCTGGAGTGGAAACTTTGGTTTCCATGGAAAAGGGCCACCGTTCTTCTCTGATGCTGTCTGCTGGCCACTCGGCTTCTGCATACTAAAATTCCAATAAAATTCCATACAAATAAGGATATCTTCATGATGGAATATACAACGAGATGAAATTTTGTAGACCTTGTAGTCCAAAGGCCTCCTGCAAACTGACATCAGGAACGTGGGGTGGAGACTTTGGTTTTCCAAGGAAAAGGTCCACCGTTCCTGTCTAATGCTGTCTGCCTGTCACATGGCTTATGGCTGCAAAAATTGCATACAAATGAGGATATCTCCCAGATGCAATCTACCACCAGTTGGAAGTTTTTCTAGCCTTGTAGTGCCAAAGGCCTCCTACCAACTGACATCAGGAGACTGGGGTAGAGACCTTCGTGTCCCATGAAAAAGAGGCACCGTTTGTGTTTTATACTCTCTGCCGATCATTTGGATTCTGCCTACTAAAATTCCACTAAAATTCCATGCAAATGAGGATATCTATCACGTGCAATCTACCACCAGTTGGAAGTTTGTCTACCCTTATAGTGCCAAAAGCCTCGTATAAATTATCATCAGGAATGTGGGGTGGAGACTTTGGTTTCCCATGAAAAAGCCACCGTTCGTGTCTAATGCTGTCTGCCTGGCACTGGGCTTCTTCCTACTAAAATTTCACTAAAATTCCATACAAATGAGGATATCTCCCTGGTTCAATCTACCACCAGATGAAAGTTCCTCTGCCTTTGTAGTGCCAAAAGCCTCGTATAAATTGACATCTTAAACCTAGGGTGGACACATAGGTTCCCATGGAAAAGGGTCACCGTTCGTGTCTAATGCTGTCTGCCTGCAACTGGGCATATGCCTGCTGAAATTCCATACAACAGAGGATATCTCCAGGTGGAATCTATCAGCAGATGGAATTTTGTCTGCCCTTGTAGTGCCAAAGGCCTCCTACAAACTGACATCAGGCATGTGACATGGAGACTTTGGTTTCCCAAGGAAATGGACCACCGTTCGTGTCTAATGCTGTCTGCCAGACACTGGGCTTATGCCTACTAAAATTCCACTAAAATTCTATACAAATGAGGATATCTCCCAGGTGCAATCTACCACCAGTTTGAAGTTTGCCTGCCCTTGTAGTTCCAAAGGCCTCCTACAAACTGACATCAGGAACGTGAGGTGGAGACTTTGGTTTCCCATGGAAAAGGTCCATTGTTCGTGTCTAATGCTGTCTGCCTGCCACTGGGCTTCTGCCTGCTGAAATTCCATACAAATGAGGGTATCTCCTCGATTCAATCAACCACAAGACGGAACTTTGTCTGCCCTTGTAGTGCCAAAGGCCTCCTACAAACTGACATCAGGAACCTGGAGTTGAAACTTTGCGTTCCCTTGGAAATGGGCCAGTGTTCGTGTCTAATGATGTGTGCCTGCAACTAGGCTTCTGCCTATTAAAATTCCACTAAAATACCATACAAATGAGTATTGCACTCACAGGTGCAATCTAAACCAGATGGATGTTTCTCTGCCCTTGTAGTGCCAAAGGCCTCCTAAAAACTGACAGCAGGAAAGTGGGGTGAAGACTTTCTTTTCGCATGGAAATGGGCCACCGTTTGTGTCTAATCCTATGTGCCTGCCACTGGGCTTCTTCCTACTAAAATTCCACTAATATTCCATGGAAATGAGGATATCTCCCAGGTGCAATCTACCACCAGATGGAAGTTTTTCTGCCCTTGTAGTTCCAAACACCTCTTACAAACTGACATCAGGAACGTGGGGTGGAGACTTTGGTTTCCCATGGAAAAGGGCCACAGTTCGTATCTAATGCTGTCTGCCTGCCCCTGTTGTTACGCCTGCTGAAATTCCTCACAAATGAATATATCTCCCAGATGGAGTCTACCACCAGTTGGAAGTTTGTCTGCTCTTGTAGTGCAAAAGTCCTCCTATAAACGGACATAAGGCACGTGGTGTGGAGACTTTGGTTTCCCATGGAAATGGGCCACCGTTGGTGTTTAATGCTGTCTACTTGCCACTGGGCTTCTGCCTACTTTAATTCCACTAAAATTCCATACAAATGAGGATATCTCCAAGACGCAATATGCCACCAGTTGGAAGTTTGTCTGTTCTTGTAGTGCAAAAGGCCTCCTAAAAACTGACATCAGGAAGCTGGCCTGGAGACTTTGTTTTCCCCTGGAAAACGGCCACTATTCATGTCTAATTCTGTGTGCCTGCAGCTGCGATTCTGCGTACTAAAATTCCTCTAAAATTCTATACAAATGGGAATATTTCGCAGGTGCAATCCTCCCCCAGTTTGAAGTTTCTCTGCCCTTGTAGTGCAAAAGGGCTCCTATAAACTGACATCTGAAACATAGGATGGATAATTTGGTTTCCCATGGAAAAAGGTCACTGTTCATGCCTAATGCTGTGTGCCTGCCACTGGGCGTATGCCTGCAAAAACTCAATACAAATGAGGATATCTCGCAGATGCAATTTACCACGAGGTGGAAGTTTGTCTGCCCTTGTAGTGGCAAAAGCCCCCTAAAAAACTGACATCAGGAACCAGGCGTGGAGACTTTGGTTTCCAATGGAAAAGGACCACCGTTCGTATCTAATGCTGTCTGCCTGGCACTGTGGTGATGACTGCTGAAGTTCCATACAAATGAGGATATCTCCCAGGTGCAATCTACCACCAGGTGGAACTTTGTCTGCCCTTGTAGTGCCAAAGGCCTCCAAAAAACGGACATCAGGAACGTGGGGTGAAGACTTTGGTTTCCCATGGAAAAGGTCCACCGTTTGTTTCTAATGCTGTCTGCCTGGCTTTGAGATTATGAGTGCTGAAGTTCCATACAAATGAGGATATCTCCCAGGTGCAATCTACCACCAGGTGGAAGTTTGTCGGCCCTTGTATTGCCAACGGCCTCCTAGAAACGGACATCAGGAACGTGGGGTGGAGACTTTGGTTTCCCATGGAAATGGGCCACTGTTCGTGTCTAATGCTGTCTGCCTGCCATTTGGTTTCTTCCTATTAATATTCCACTAAAATTCCATAGAAATAAGGATATATCCCAGGTGCAATCTACAACCAGATGGAAGATTCTCTGCCCTTGTTGTACCAAAGCCCTCCTAAAAAACTGACATCAGGAACCATGGGTGGAGACTTTGATTTCCCATGGAAAAGGACCAGCGTTCATGTCTAATGCTGTCTGCCTGCCAATGAGCTTCTGCCTGCTGAAATTCCAAAAAAAATTTGGAAATCTCTCCGATGTAATCAACCACCTGACGGAAGTTTGTCTGCCCCTGTAGAGCCAAAGGCCTCCTACAAATTGGCATGAGGAGCCTGGAGTGGAGACTTTGGTTTCCCATGGAAAAGGGCCAGCGTTCGTGTCTAATGCTGTCTGCCCGCCACTGGGTTGTGGCTACAGAAATTACATACAAATGAGGATATCTCCCAGATTCAATATGCCACCAGTTGGAAGTTTGTCTGTTCTTGTAGTGGAAAAGGCCTCCTAAAAACAGACATCAGGAACCTGGCCTGGAGACTTTGGTTTCCCCTGGAAAAGGGCCACTATTCATGTCTAATTCTGTCTGCCTGCCACTGGGATTCTGCGTACTAAAATTCCTCTAAAATTCTATACAAATGAGAATATCTCGCAGGTGCAATCTACCCCCGGTTTGAAGTTTCTCTGCCCTTGTATTGCCAAAGGTCTCCTATAAAATGACATCTGAAACGTAGGATGGATAATTTGGTTTCCTATGAAAAAGAGCCACTGTTCATGCCTAATGCTGTGTGCCTGCCACTGGGCTTATGCCTAGTGAAATTCCATACAAATGAGGATATCTCCCAGATGGAATCTACAACCAGTCGGAAATTAGTCTGCCCTTATAGTGCCAAATGCCTCCTACAAACTGACATCAGGAACGTGGGATGGAGACTTTGTTTCCAATGGAAAAGGGGTACCGTTCCTGTCTAATGCTGTCTGCCTGCCACTGGGTTACGCCTGCTGAAATTCCTCACAAATGAGGCTATCTCCCAGATGGAATCTACCACCAGTTCGAAGTTTGTTTGCCCTTGTAGTGCCAAAGGCCTCCTAAAAACTGACATCAGGAACGTGGGGTGGAGACATCGGTTTCCCATGAAAAAGGTCCACCGTTCGTGTCCTATGCTGTCTGCCTGCCTCTGATCTTCTGCCTGCTGAAATTCCATACAAATGAGGATATCTCCTCAATGCAATCAACCACCTGACGGAACTTTGTCTGCCCTTGTAGTGCCAAAGGCCTCCTACATACTGACATCAGGAACCTGGAGTGGAGACTTTGGTTTCCCATGGAAATGCGACAGCGTTCGTGTCTAATGATGTTTGCCTGCCACTAGGATTCTGCCTATTAAAATTACTATAAAATTCCATACCATTGAAGATGTCTCTCACGTGCAATCTAACACCAAATGGAAGTTTGTCTGCCCCTGTAGAGCAAAAGGCTTCCTACAAATTGACATCAAGAAGCTGGGGCAGAGACTTTGGTTTCCCATGGAAAAGGGCCACGGTTCCTGTCTAATGCTGTCTGCCTGCCACTGGGCTTATGGCTACTAAAATTACATACAAATGAGGATATCTCCCAGATGCAATATGCCACCAGTTGGAAGTTTGTCTCCTCTTGTAGTGCCAGAGGCCTCCTAGAAAATGACATCAGGAACCTGGGGTGGAGACTTTGGTTTCCCATGGAAATGGGCCACTATTCATGTCTAATTTTTTCTGTCTGCCGCTGGGATGCTGCCTACTAAAATTCCACTAAAATTCCATGCAAATGCGAATATCTCCCGGTTGCAATCAAACACCAGATGGAAGTTTCTCTGCCCTTGTATTGCCAAAGACCTCCTTCAAACTGACATCAGGAACATAGGATGGATAATTTGTCTTTCCATGGAAAAGGACCACCGTTCCTGTCTAATGCTGTCTGCCTGGCACTGTGGTTATGACTGCTGAAGTTCCATACAAATGAGGATATCTCCCAGATGCAATATGCCACCAGATGGAAGTTTGTCTGCTCTAGCAGTGCCAAAGGCCTCCTTCAAACTGACATTCGGAACCTGGCCTGGAGACATTGGTTTCCTACGGAAAAGGTCCACCGTTCATTTTTAATGCGGTCGGTCTGCAACTGGGATTCTGAGTACTATAATTCCACTAAAATTCTATACAAATGAGGATATCTCCCAGGTGCAATCTACCACCAGATGTTAGTTTGTCTGCTCTTGCAGTGCCAAAGGCCTCCTTTATACTGACATTCGGAACCTGGCCTGGAGACTTTGGTTTCCTATGGAAAAGGCCCACCGTTCGGGTTTAATTCTCTCTGTCTGCAACTGGGCTTCTGAGTACTAAAATACCACTAAAATTCCATACAAATAAGGACATCTACGAGGTGCGATCCACCACTAGATGGAAGTTTGTCTGCCCTTGTAGTGCCAAAGGCCTACTACAAAGTGACATCAGGAGCCTGGGTTGGAGACTTTGTTTTCCCATGGAAAAGGGCCACCGTTCGTGTCTAATGCTGTCTGCCTGCCACTGGGCTTCTATCTGCTGAAATTCCATACAAATGAGGATATCTTCCCGATGCAATCAACCACCAGACGGAAGTTTCTCTGCCCTTGTACTGTCAATGGCCTACTAAAACCTGACATCGGGAACGTGGTGTGGAGACTTTGGCTTCCCTAGGAAAAGGACCACCGTTCCTGTCTAATGCGGTCTGCCTGGCACTGTGGTTATGACTGCTGAAGGTCCATACAAATGAGGATATCTCCCAGGAGCAATCTACCACCAGGTGGAAGTTTGTCTGCCCTTGTAGTGCCAAAGGCCTCCTAGTAACGGACATCAGGAATGTGGGGTGGAGACTTTGGTTTCCCTATAAAAATGGGCCACCGTTCGTGTCTAATGCTGTCTGCCTGCCACTGGGGATCTTCGTAATAAAATTCCAATAAAATTCCATAGAAATGAGGATAACTCCCAGGTGCAATCTACCACCAGATGGAAGTTTTTCTGCCTGTATGTTGGAAAAGGCCTCCTACAAAGTGACATCAGCAATGAGCGCGGAGATTTGGGTTTCCCATGGAAATGGGCCACCTTTCGTGTCTAATGGTGTCTGCCTGCCACTGGGATTATGCCTTGTAAAATCCCATACAAATGAGGATATCTCCCAGATAGAGTCTACCACCAGATGAAAGTTTGTCGGCCCTTGTAATGCCAATGGCCTCCTACACACTGACATCAGGATTCTGGAGAGGACGCTTTGGTTTCCCATGGAAAAGGGGCACCTTGGTGTTTAATGCTGTCTCCTTGCCACTGGGCTTATGACTACTGAAATTACATACAAATGAGGATATCTCCCTAAACAAAATTTCCCACCAGATGGAAGTTTGTCTGCCCTTTTAATGCCAAAGGCCTACTAAAAACTGACATCAGGAGCCTGGGTTGGAGACTTTGTTTTCCCATGGAAAAGGGCCACCGTTCCTCTCTAATGCTGTCTACCTGCCAATGGGCTTCTACCTGATGAAATTCCATACAAATGAGGATATCTCAACGATGGAATCAACCACCAGACGGAAGTTTGTCTGCCCTTGTAGTGACAATAGCCTCCTAGAAACGGACATCAGGAACGTGGGGTGGAGATTTTGGTTTCCCATCAAATGGGCCATTATTCGTGTCTAATGCTGTCTGCCTGCCACTGGGTTTCTTCCTACTAAAATTCCACTAAATCTCCTTAAAAATGAGGATATCTCCCAGGTGCAATCTACAACCAGATGGAAGTTTCTCTGCCCTTATATTGGAAAACGTCTCCTACAAAGTGACATCAGCAACATGGGGTGGAGATTTTGGTTTCCCATGGAAAAGGGCCACTGTTCATGTCTAATGCTGTCTGCCTGCCACTGGAGTAATGCCTACTTAAATTCCTCACAAATGAGGACATCTCCCAGATGGAATCTACCACCAGTTGGAAGTTTGTCTGCCCTCGTAGTGCCAAAGGCCTCCTAAAAACTGACATCAAGAACGTGGGGTGAAGACTTTGCTTTCCCAAGGGAATGGGCCACCGTTTGTGTCTAATGCTGTCTGCCTGCCACTGTGCTTATTCCTACTAAAATTCCACTAAAACTCCATAGAAATGAGGATATCTCCCAGGTGCAATCTACAACCAGATGGAAGTTTCTCTGCCCTTATATTGGAAAACGCCTCCTACAAAGTGACATCAGCAACATGGGGTGGAGATTTTGGTTTCCCATGGAAAAGGGCCACTGTTCGTGTCTAATGCTGTCTGCCTGCCACTGGAGTTATGCCTACTGAAATTCCTCACAAATGAGGATATTTCCCAGATGGAATCTCCCACCAGTTGGAAGTTTGTTTGCCCTTCTAGTGCCAAAGGCCTCCTAAAAACTGACATCAGGAACCTGGGGTGGAGACTTTGGTTTCTCATGGAAATGGGCCACCGTTCGTGTCTAATAATGTCTGCCTGCCATTGGGCTTTTACCTACGAAAATTCCACTGAAATTCCATACAAATGAAGACATCTCCCGGGTGCAGTCTACCGCCAGATATAAGTTTTTCTGCCCTTGTATTTCCAAAGGCCTTTCTATAAACTGACATGAGGAGCCTGGAGTGGACACTTTGGTTTCCCATGGATATGGGCCAGCGTTCGTGTGTAAAGCAGTCTGCCTGCCGCTGGATTTCTGCCTACTTTAATACCACTGAAATTCCATAAAAATGAGGATATCTCCCAGGTGCAATCTACCACCAGATGGAAGTTTTCCTGCCCTTGTACTTCCAAAGGCCTCTTACAAACTAATATCAGGAACGTGGGGTAGAGACTTCGGTTTCCCATGGAAAAGGACCACCGTTTGTGTCTAATGCTGTCTGCCTGCCACTGGGGTTATGCCTGCTGAAATTCCTCACAAATGAGGATATCTCCCGCACGGAATCTACCACCAGTTGGAAGTTTATCTGCCCTTGTAGTGCCAAAGGCCTCCTACAAACTGACATCAGGCACGTGAGATGGAGACTTTGGTTTCCCTTAGAAATGGACCACAGTTCGTGTCTAATGCTGTCTGCGAGACACTGGGCTTATGCCGACTAAAATTCCACTAAAATTCTATACAAATGAGGATGTCTCCCAGGTGCAATCTACCACCAGATGGAAGTTTGTCTGCCCCTGTAGAGCCAAAGGCTTCCTACAAATTGACATCAAGAACCTGAGGCGGAGACTTTGGTTTCCCATGGAAAAGGGCCACCGTTCGCGTCTAATACTGTCTGCCTGCCACTGGGCTTATGGCTATTAAAATTACATACAAATGAGGATATCTCCTAGATGCAATATGCCACCAATTGGAACTTTGTCTCCTCCTGTAGTGCCAGAGGCCTCCTAGAAAATGACATGAGGAACCTGGGGTGGAGACTTTGGTTTCCCATGGAAATGAGCCACTATTCATGTCTAATTCTGTCTACCTGCAGCTGGGATTCTGTCTACTAATATTCCACTAAAATTCCATACAAATGAGTATATCTCCCAGGTGCAATCTAACACCAGATGGAAGATTCTCTGCCCTTGTGTTTCCAAAGGCCTCCTACAAACTGCCATCAGGAACCTGGGGTGGAGACTTTGCTTTCCCATGGAAAAGGACCACCGTTCCTGTCTAATGCTGTCTGCCTGGCACTGTGGTGATGACTGCTGAAGTTCCATACAAATGAGGATATCTCCCAGGTGTAATCTACCACTGGGTGGAAGTTTTTCTGCCCCCGTAGTGCCAAAGGCCACCTAAAAACTGACATCCCGAACGGGGGGGGGGAGACTTTTGTTTCCCAAAGAAATGCCCACCGTTCGTGTCTAATGCTGTCTGGCAGCCACTGGCCTTATGCCTTCTAAAATTCCACTAAAATTCTATAGAAATGAGGTTATCTCCCAGGTGCAATCTACCACCAGATGGAAGTTTGCCTGCCCTTGTATTTCCAAAGGCCTCCTACAAACTGACATCAGGAACGTGAGGTGGAGACTTTGGTTTCCCATGGAAAAGGTCCATTGTTCGTGTCTAATGCTGTCTGCGTGCCACTGGGCTTCTGCCTGCTGAAATTCCATACAAATGAGGGAATGTCCTCGATTCAATCAAACACAAGACGGAACTTTGTCTGCCCTTGTAGTGCCAAAGGCCTCCTACAAACTGACACCCGGAACCCGGAGTGGAGGCTTTGGTTTCCCATAGAAATGGGCCATTGTTCGTGTCTAATGCTTTCTGCCTGCCACTGGGTTTCTTCCTACTAAAATTCCACTAAAATTCCATAGAAATGAGGATATCTCCCAGGTGCAATCTACAACCAGATGGAAGTTTTTCTGCCCTTATATTGGAAAACGCCTCCTACAATGAGACATCAGCAACGTGGGGTGGAGATTTTGGTTTCCCATGGAAATGGGCCACTGTTCGTGTCCAATGCTGTCTGCGTGCCACTTGGCTTCTGCCTTCTGAAATCCCATACAAATGAGCATATCTCGCCGATGCAATCAACCACCAGATGGAAGTTTGTCTGCCCTTTTAATGCCAAAGGCCTCCTACAAACTGACATGAGGAGCCTGGGTTGGAGACTTTGGTTTCCCATGGATATTGGCCAGCGTTCGTGTGTAATGCTGTCTGCCTGCCACTGGACTTCTGCCTACTAAAATACCACTAAAATTCCATACAAATGGCGATATCTCCCAGGTCCAATCTACCACCAGATGGAAATTTTTCTGCCCTTGTAGTTCCATTCGCCTCTTAATGACTGACATCAGGAACGTGGGATGGAGACTTTGGTTTCCCATGGAAAAGGGCACCGTTCGTGTCTAATGCTATCTGCCTGCCACTGGGGTTATGCCTTCTGAAATTCCTCACAAAGGAGGATATCTCCCAGGTGCAATCTACCACCAGATGGAAGTTTGTCTGCCCTTGTAGTTCCAAAGCCCTCCTACAAACTGACATCAGGAACGTGAGGTGGAGACTTTGGTTTCCCATGGAAAAGGTCCATTGTTCGTGTCTAATGCTGTCTGCCTGCCACTGGGCTTATGGGTACTAAAATTACATACAAATGAGGATATCTCCCAGATGCAATATGCCACCAATTGGAAGTTTGTCCCCTCTTGTAGTGCCAGAGGCCTCCTAGAAAATGACATCAGGATCATGGGTTGGAGACTTTGGTTTCCTATGGAAATGGGCCACTATTCATGTCTAATTCTGTCTACATGCTGCTGGGATTCTGCCTACTAAAATTCCACTAAAATTCCATAAAAATGAGTATATCTCCCAGCTACAACCTAACACCAGATGGAAGTTTCTCTGCCCTTGTATTTCCAAAGGCCTCCTACAAACTGACATCAGGAACCTAGGGTGGAGACTTTGGTTTCCCATGGAAAAGGTCCATTGTTCGTGTCTAATGCTGTCTGCCTGCCACTGGGCTTCTGCCTGCTGAAATTCCATACAAATGAGGATATCTCCTCGATGCAATCAACCACCAGATGGAACTTTGTCTGCTCTTGTAGTGCCAAAGGCCTCCTACAAACTCACATCAGGAACCTGGAGTGGAGACTTTGGTTTCCCATGGAAATGGGCCAGCGTTCGTGTCTAATGACTTGCGTCTGCCACTAGGCTTCTGCCTATTAAAATCCCACTAAAATTCCATACAAATGAGGATGTCTCCCAGGTGCAATCTACCACCAGATGGAAGTTTGTCTGCCTCTGTAGTGCCAAATGCCTCCTAAAAACTGACGTCAGGAACGTGGGCTGGAGACTTTGGTTTCCCATGGAAAAGGGCCACTGTTCCTGTCTAATTCTCTCTGCCTTCCGCTGGGATTCTGCCTACTAACATTCCACTAAAATTCCATAGAAATGAGGATATCTCCCAGGTGCAATCTACCACCAGATAGAAGTTTGTCTGCCCTTGTAATTCCAAAGGCCTCCTACAAATTGTCATCAGGAACGTGGGGCGGAGACTTTGGTTTCCCATGGAAAAGGGCCACCGTTCGTGTCTAATGCTGTCTGCCTGCCGCTGGGCTTATGGGTACTAAAATTACATACAAATGAGGATATCTCCCAGATGCAATATGCCACCAATTGGAAGTTTGTCCCCTCTTGTAGTGCCAGAGGCCTCCTAGAAAATGACATCAGGATCATGGGTTGGAGACTTTGGTTTCCTATGGAAATGGGCCACTATTCATGTCTAATTCTGTCTACATGCTGCTGGGATTCTGCCTACTAAAATTCCACTAAAATTCCATAAAAATGAGTATTTCTCCCAGCTACAACCTAACACCAGATGGAAGTTTCTCTGCCCTTGTATTTCCAAAGGCCTCCTACAAACTGACATCAGGAACCTAGGGTGGAGACTTTGGTTTCCCATGGAAAAGGTCCATTGTTCGTGTCTAATGCTGTCTGCCTGCCACTGGGCTTCTGCCTGCTGAAATTCCATACAAATGAGGATATCTCCTCGATGCAATCAACCACCAGATGGAACTTTGTCTGCTCTTGTAGTGCCAAAGGCCTCCTACAAACTCACATCAGGAACCTGGAGTGGAGACTTTGGTTTCCCATGGAAATGGGCCAGCGTTCGTGTCTAATGACTTGCGTCTGCCACTAGGCTTCTGCCTATTAAAATCCCACTAAAATTCCATACAAATGAGGATGTCTCCCAGGTGCAATCTACCAGCAGATGGAAGTTTGTCTGCCTCTGTAGTGCCAAATGCCTCCTAAAAACTGACGTCAGGAACGTGGGCTGGAGACTTTGGTTTCCCATGGAAAAGGGGCACCGTTCGTGTCTAATGCTGTCTGCCTGTCACTGGTGTTATGCCTGCTGAAATACCTCACAAATGAGGATATCTCCCAGATGCAATATGCCAGCAGTTGGAAGTTTTTCTCCACTTGTAGTGCCAGAGGTCTCCTAAAAACTGACATCAGGAACGTGGGGTGGAGACTTTGTTTTTCCATGGAAAGAGGCCACCGTTCCTGTCTAATGCTGTCTGCCTGCCAGTGGGCATATGCCTACCAAAGTTCCATACATATGAGGATATCTCCCAAATGCAATTTCCCACCAGATGAAAGTTTGTCTGCCCTTTTAATGCCAAAGGCCTCCTACAAACTGACATGAGGAGCCTGGGTTGGAGACTTTGGTTTCCCATGGATATTGGCCAGCGTTCGTGTGTAATGCTGTCTGCCTGCCGCTGGACTTCTGCCCACTAAAATTCCACTAAAATTCTATACAAATGAGGATATCTCCCAGGTGCAATCTACCACCAGTTTGAAGTTTGCCTGCCCTTGTATTTCCAAAGGCCTCCTACAAACTGACATCAGGAACGTGAGGTGGAGACTTTGGTTTCCCATGGGAAAGGTCCATTGTTCGTGTCTAATGCTGTCTGCGTGCCACTGGGCTTCTGCCTGCTGAAATTCCATACAAATGAGGATATCTCCTCGATGCAATCAACCACCAGACGGAACTTTGTCTGCCCTTCTAGTGCCAAACGCCTCCTTCAAACTGACATCAGGATCCTGGATTGGAAACTTTGGTTTCCCATGGAAATGGGCCAGCGTTCGTGTCTAATGATGTGTGCCTGCCACTAGGCTTCTGCCTATTAAAATTCCACTAAAATTCCATACAAATGAGGATGTCTCCCATGTGCAATCTACCACCAGATGGAAGTTTGTCTGCCCCTGTAGAGCCAAAGGCTTCCTACAAATTGACATCAGGAACCTGGGGCGGAGACGTTGGTTTCCCATTGAAAAGGACCACCGTTCCTGTCTAATGCTGTCTGCCTGGCACTGTGGTTATGACTGCTGAAGTTCAATACAAATGAGGATATCTCCCAGGTGCAATCTACCACCAGGTGGACGTTTGTTTGCCCTCCTTGTTCCAAAGGCCTCGTAAAAACTGACATCAGGAACGTGGGGTGGAGATTTTGGTTTCCCAAGGTAATGGGCCACCGTTTGCGGCTAATGCTGCCTGCCAGCCACTGGGCTTATGCCTACTAAAATTCCACTAAAATTCTACACAAATGAGGATATCTCCCAGGTGCAATCTATAACCAGATGGAAGTTTGTCTGCCCTTGTAGTTCCAAACGCCTCCTAAAAACTGAAATCAGGAACGTGGGTTGGAGACTTTCTTCTCCCATGGAAATGGGCCACCGTTTGTGTCTAATGCTATGTGCCTGCCACTGGGCTTCTTCCTACTAAAATTCCACTAAAATTCCATAGAAATGAGGATATCTCCAAGGTGCAATCTACCACCAGATGGAAGTTTCTCTGCCCTTATATTGGAAAACGCCTCCTACAAAGTGACATCAGCAACGTGGGGTGGAGGTTTTGGTTTCCCATGGAAAAGGTCCATTGTTCGTGTCTAATGCTGTCTGCCTGTCACTGGGGTTATGCCTGCTGAAATTCCTCACAAATGAAGATATCTCCCAGATGCAATATGCCAGCAGTTGGAAGTTTGTCTCCACTTGTAGTGCCAGAGGCCTCCTAAAAACCGACATCAGGAACGTGGGTTGGAGACTTTGTTTTTCCATGGAAAGAGGCCACCGTTCGTGTCTAATGTTGTCTGCCTGCCAGTGGGCATATGCCTACCAAAGTTCCATACATATGAGGATATCTCCCAAATGCAATTTCCCACCAGATGGAAGTTTGTCTGCCCTTGCAGTTCCAAACGCCTCCTAAAAACTGAAATCAGGAACGTGGGTTGGAGACTTTCTTCTCCCATGGAAATGGGCCAGCGTTCATGTCTAATGATGTGTGCCTGCCACTAGGCTTCTGCCTATTAAAATTCCACTAAAATTCCATACAAATGAGGATGTCTCCCAGGTGCAATCTACCACCAGATGGAAGTTTGTGTGCCCATTTAGAGCCAAAGGCTTCTTACAAACTGACATCAGGAACGTGCGGTGGAGAATTTGGTTTCCCATGGAAATGGGCCACTGTTCCTGTCTAATTCTCTCTGCCTTCCGCTGGGATTCTGCCTACTAACATTCCACTAAAATTCCATAGAAATGAGGATATCTCCCAGGTGCAATTTCCCACCAGATGGAAGTTTGTCTGCCCTTTTAATGCCAAAGTCCTCCGACAACCTGACATCAGGAATGTGGGATGGAGACTTTGGTTTCCCTAGGAAACGGGCCACTGTTCCTGTCTAATTCTCTCTGCCTTCCGCTGGGATTCTGCCTACTAACATTCCACTAAAATTCCATAGAAATGAGGATATCTCCCAGGTGCAATCTACAACCAGATGGAAGTTTCTCTGCCCTTATATTGGAAAACGCCTCCTACAAAGTGACATTTGCAACATGGGGTGGAGATTTTGGTTTCCCATGGAAAAGGGCCACTCTTTGTGTCTAATGCTGTCTACCTGTCACTGGGGTTATGCCTGTTGAAATTCCTCACAAATGAGGATATCTCCCCGATGCAATCAACCACCAGATGGAAGTGTGTCTGCCCTTGTAGTGCCAAAAGCCTCCTTCAAACTGACATCAGGAACATAGTATGGATAATTTGTTTTTCCATGGAAAAGGGCCACCGTTCCTGTCTAATGCTGTCTGCCTGGCACTGTGGTTATGACTGCTGAAGTTCTTCACAAATGAGGATATCTCCCACACGGAATCTACCACCAGTTGGAAGTTTGTCTGCCCTTGTAGTGCCAAAGGCCTCCTAAAAACTGACATCAGGAACAAGGGGTGGAGACATTGTTTTCCCATGGAAATGGACCACCGTTCGTGTCTAATGCTGTCTGCCTGCCACTGGGGTTATGCCTACTAAAATTCCACTAAAATTCTATTCAAATGAGGATATCTCCCAGGTGCAATCTACCACCAGATGGAAGTTTGTCTGCCCTTGTAGGTCCTAAGGCCTCCTACAAACTGACATCAGGAACGTGAGATGGAGACTTTGGTTTCCCATGGAAAAGGTCCATTGTTCGTGTCTAATGCTGTCTGCCTGCCAATGGGTTCCTGCCTGCTGAAATTCCATACAAATGAGGATATCTCCTCGATTCAATCAACCACCAGACGGAACTTTGTCGGCCCTTGTAGTGCCAAAGGCCTCCTACAAACTGACACCAGGAACCTGGAGTGGAAACTTTGGTTTCCATGGAAAAGGGCCACCGTTCTTCTCTGATGCTGTCTGCTGGCCACTCGGCTTCTGCATACTAAAATTCCAATAAAATTCCATACAAATAAGGATATCTCCATGATGGAATATACAACGAGATGGAATTTTGTAGACCTTGTAGTCCAAAGGCCTCCTGCAAACTGACATCAGGAACGTGGGGTGGTGACTTTGGTTTTCCAAGGAAAAGGTCCACCGTTCCTGTCTAATGCTGTCTGCCTGTCACATGGCTTATGGCTGCAAAAATTGCATACAAAGAGGATATCTCCCAGATGCAATCTACCACCAGTTGGAAGTTTTTCTAGCCTTGTAGTGCCAAAGGCCTCCTACCAACTGACATCAGGAGACTGGGGTAGAGACCTTCGTGTCCCATGAAAAAGAGGCACCGTTTGTGTTTTATGCTCTCTGCCGATCATTTGGATTCTGCCTACTAAAATTCCACTAAAATTCCATGCAAATGAGGATATCTATCACGTGCAATCTACCACCAGTTGGAAGTTTGTCTACCCTTATAGTGCCAAAAGCCTCGTATAAATTATCATCAGGAATGTGGGGTGGAGACTTTGGTTTCCCATGAAAAAGCCACCGTTCGTGTCTAATGCTGTCTGCCTGGCACTGGGCTTCTTCCTACTAAAATTTCACTAAAATTCCATACAAATGAGGATATCTCCCTGGTTCAATCTACCACCAGATGAAAGTTCCTCTGCCTTTGTAGTGCCAAAAGCCTCGTATAAATTGACATTTTAAACCTAGGGTGGACACATAGGTTCCCATGGAAAAGGGTCACCGTTCGTGTCTAATGCTGTCTGCCTGAAACTGGGCATATGCCTGCTGAAATTCCATACAACAGAGGATATCTCCAGGTGGAATCTATCAGCAGATGGAATTTTGTCTGCCCTTGTAGTGCCAAAGGCCTCCTACAAACTGACATCAGGCATGTGACATGGAGACTTTGGTTTCCCAAGGAAATGGACCACCGTTCGTGTCTAATGCTGTCTGCCAGACACTGGGCTTATGCCTACTAAAATTCCACTAAAATTCTATACAAATGAGGATATCTCCCAGGTGCAATCTACCACCAGTTTGAAGTTTGCCTGCCCTTGTAGTTCCAAAGGCCTCCTACAAACTGACATCAGGAACGTGAGGTGGAGACTTTGCTTTCCCATGGAAAAGGTCCATTGTTCGTGTCTAATGCTGTCTGCCTGCCACTGGGCTTCTGCCTGCTGAAATTCCATACAAATGAGGGTATCTCCTCGATTCAATCAACCACAAGACGGAACTTTGTCTGCCCTTGTAGTGCCAAAGGCCTCCTACAAACTGACATCAGGAACCTGGAGTTGAAACTTTGCGTTCCCTTGGAAATGGGCCAGCGTTCGTGTCTAATGATGTGTGCCTGCAACTAGGCTTCTGCCTATTAAAATTCCACTAAAATACCATACAAATGAGGATGTCTCCCAGGTGCAATCTAAACCAGATGGATGTTTCTCTGCCCTTGTAGTGCCAAAGGCCTCCTAAAAACTGACAGCAGGAAAGTGGGGTGAAGACTTTCTTTTCGCATGGAAATGGGCCACCGTTTGTGTCTAATCCTATGTGCCTGCCACTGGGCTTCTTCCTACTTGTCTTGGTTTGGAAAGACAGGTATCTGCCAGGGAAACTGAGGTTCCCCTAGGATGGAGAATACCAACCCCTCGCACCCCGACGAATTATAATTTTGCAATCAAGGGCTCTCAGGCGAAAATGTTGGGAATAGGAATAACAGTTCTTTACTAGGAGGTTTAACAATACAAATATGATAGGAAACAAAACCACCCAACCAAACAAACAAATAAACAAATAAACAATAATTTTAGAAGAAAACCCTGACAAAGTCAGAGTTTCAATCTGACCCTGTGATTCAGGATGTTGATAACAGTCCAAACGTAAACAGTCCAAACACTTCTGGAGTGGCAGACGTGATCCTGTTGGAGCAGAGATGATTCTGCGAAGAAACCGGTTCAGGGACGGTGAGGAGGGAGACAGGATGGCCAGCACAGGAGACGAAAAAGCTCTTCCCACACCGCCGCGAAGGAAGCGCCGCGCACCCCACTCCTGCAGCAGGGCCGAACCACTCCTGCAGCAGGGCCGAACCACTCCTGCAGCAGGGCCGAACCGCCAACCCCCGGCCACCCCCCCCTCCCCCCCACCCCCACCGCCAGGGCATGAGATGTATAGAAATGCAAATGCACCGCACAGGCTGGGGAAGGTAACAATGGCCTATCAAGGTGGGTCATCAGGCCTCAAAACAGATGTAAATAGAATACACAAAACCCAGCTCCACAACCCAAGACACTACTAAAATTCCACTAATATTCCATGGAAATGAGGATATCTCCCAGGTGCAATCTACCACCAGATGGAAGTTTTTCTGCCCTTGTAGTTCCAAACACCTCTTACAAATAGACATCAGGAACGTGGGGTGGAGACTTTGGTTTCCCATGGAAAAGGGCCACAGTTCGTGTCTAATGCTGTCTGCCTGCCCCTGTTGTTACGCCTGCTGAAATTCCTCACAAATGAATATATCTCCCAGATGGAGTCTACCACCAGTTGGAAGTTTGTCTGCTCTTGTAGTGCAAAAGTCCTCCTATAAACGGACATAAGGCACGTGGTGTGGAGACTTTGGTTTCCCATGGAAATGGGCCACCGTTGGTGTTTAATGCTGTCTACTTGCCACTGGGCTTCTGCCTACTTTAATTCCACTAAAATTCCATACAAATGAGGTTATCTCCAAGACGCAATATGCCACCAGTTGGAAGTTTGTCTGTTCTTGTAGTGCAAAAGGCCTCCTAAAAACTGACATCAGGAAGCTGGCCTGGAGACTTTGTTTTCCCCTGGAAAACGGCCACTATTCATGTCTAATTCTGTGTGCCTGCAGCTGCGATTCTGCGTACTAAAATTCCCCTAAAATTCTATACAAATGGGAATATTTCGCAGGTGCAATCCTCCCCCAGTTTGAAGTTTCTCTGCCCTTGTAGTGCAAAAGGGCTCCTATAAACTGACATCTGAAACATAGGATGGATAATTTGGTTTCCCATGGAAAAAGGTTACTGTTCATGCCTAATGCGGTGTGCCTGCCACTGGGCGTATGCCTGCAAAAACTCAATACAAATGAGGATATCTCGCAGATGCAATTTACCACGAGGTGGAAGTTTGTCTGCCCTTGTAGTGGCAAAAGCCCCCTAAAAAACTGACATCAGGAACCAGGCGTGGAGACTTTGGTTTCCAATGGAAAAGGACCACCGTTCGTATCTAATGCTGTCTGCCTGGCACTGTGGTGATGACTGCTGAAGTTCCATAAAAATGAGGATATCTTCCCGATGCAATCAACCACCAGACGGAAGTTTCTCTGCCCTTGTACTGTCAATGGCCTACTAAAACCTGACATCGGGAACGTGGTGTGGAGACTTTGGCTTCCCTAGGAAAAGGACCACCGTTCCTGTCTAATGCGGTCTGCCTGGCACTGTGGTTATGACTGCTGAAGGTCCATACAAATGAGGATATCTCCCAGGAGCAATCTACCACCAGGTGGAAGTTTGTCTGCCCTTGTAGTGCCAAAGGCCTCCTAGTAACGGACATCAGGAATGTGGGGTGGAGACTTTGGTTTCCCTATAAAAATGGGCCACCGTTCGTGTCTAATGCTGTCTGCCTGCCACTGGGGATCTTCGTAATAAAATTCCAATAAAATTCCATAGAAATGAGGATAACTCCCAGGTGCAATCTACCACCAGATGGAATTTTTTCTGCCTGTATGTTGGAAAAGGCCTCCTACAAAGTGACATCAGCAATGAGCACGGAGATTTGGGTTTCCCATGGAAATGTGCCACCTTTCGTGTCTAATGGTGTCTGCCTGCCACTGGGATTATGCCTTGTAAAATCCCATACAAATGAGGATATCTCCCAGATAGAGTCTACCACCAGGTGAAAGTTTGTCTGCCCTTGTAATGCCAATGGCCTCCTACACACTGACATCAGGATTCTGGAGAGGACGCTTTGGTTTCCCATGGAAAAGGGGCACCTTGGTGTTTAATGCTGTCTCCTTGCCACTGGGCTTATGACTACTGAAATTACATACAAATGAGGATATCTCCCTAAACAAAATTTCCCACCAGATGGAAGTTTGTCTGCCCTTTTAATGCCAAAGGCCTACTAAAAACTGACATCAGGAGCCTGGGTTGGAGACTTTGTTTTCCCATGGAAAAGGGCCACCGTTCCTCTCTAATGCTGTCTACGTGCCAATGGGCTTCTACCTGATGAAATTCCATACAAATGAGGATATCTCAACGATGGAATCAACCACCAGACGGAAGTTTGTCTGCCCTTGTAGTGACAATAGCCTCCTAGAAACGGACATCAGGAACGTGGGGTGGAGATTTTGGTTTCCCATCAAATGGGCCATTATTCGTGTCTAATGCTGTCTGCCTGCCACTGGGTTTCTTCCTACTAAAATTCCACTAAATCTCCTTAAAAATGAGGATATCTCCCAGGTGCAATCTACAACCAGATGGAAGTTTCTCTGCCCTTATATTGGAAAACGCCTCCTACAAAGTGACATCAGCAACATGGGGTGGAGATTTTGGTTTCCCATGGAAAAGGGCCACTGTTCGTGTCTAATGCTGTCTGCCTGCCACTGGAGTTATGCCTACTGAAATTCCTCACAAATGAGGATATTTCCCAGATGGAATCTCCCACCAGTTGGAAGTTTGTTTGTCCTTCTAGTGCCAAAGGCCTCCTAAAAACTGACATCAGGAACCAGGGGTGGAGACTTTGGTTTCCCATGGGAAAGGACCACCGTTTGTGTCTAATGCTATGTGCCTGCCACTGGGATTATGCCTAGTGAAATTCCATACAAATAAGGATATCTCCCAGATGGAATCTACAACCAGTTGGAAATTAGTCTACCCTTATAGTGCCAAATACCTCCTACAAACTGACATCAGGAACGTGGGATGGAGACTTTGTTTCCAATGGAAAAGGGGTACCGTTCCTGTCTATTGCTGTCTGCCTGCCACTGGGTTACGCCTGCTGAAATTCCTCACAAATGAGGCTATCTCCCAGATGGAATCTACCACCAGTTCGAAGTTTGTTTGCCCTTGTAGTGCCAAAGGCCTCCTAAAAACTGACATCAGGAACGTGGGGTGGAGACATCGGTTTCCCATGAAAAAGGTCCACCGTTCGTGTCCTATGCTGTCTGCCTGCCACTGATCTTCTGCCTGCTGAAATTCCATACAAATGAGGATATCTCCTCAATGCAATCAACCACCAGACGGAACTTTGTCTGCCCTTGTAGTGCCAAAGGCCTCCTACATACTGACATCAGGAACCTGGAGTGGAGACTTTGGTTTCCCATGGAAATGCGACAGCGTTCGTGTCTAATGATGTTTGCCTGCCACTAGGATTCTGCCTATTAAAATTACAATAAAATTCCATACCATTGAAGATGTCTCCCAGGTGCAATCTAACACCAAATGGAAGTTTGTCTGCCCCTGTAGAGCAAAAGGCTTCCTACAAATTGACATCAAGAAGCTGGGGCAGAGACTTTGGTTTCCCATGGCAAAGGGCCACGGTTCCTGTCTAATGCTGTCTGCCTGCCACTGGGCTTATGGCTACTAAAATTACATACAAATGAGGATATCTCCCAGATGCAATATGCCACCTGTTGGAAGTTTGTCTCCTCTTGTAGTGCCAGAGGCCTCCTAGAAAATGACATCAGGAACCTGGGGTGGAGACTTTGGTTTCCCATGGAAATGGGCCACTATTCATGTCTAATTTTTTCTGCCTGCCGCTGGGATTCTGCCTACTAAAATTCCACTAAAATTCCATGCAAATGCGAATATCTCCCGGGTGCAATCAAACACCAGATGGAAGTTTCTCTGCCCTTGTATTGCCAAAGACCTCCTTCAAACTGACATCAGGAACATAGGATGGATAATTTGTCTTTCCATGGAAAAGGACCACCGTTCCTGTCTAATGCTGTCTGCCTGGCACTGTGGTTATGACTGCTGAAGTTCCATACAAATGAGGATATCTCCCAGATGCAATATGCCACCAGATGGAAGTTTGTCTGCTCTAGCAGTGCCAAAGGCCTCCTTCAAACTGACATTCGGAACCTGGCCTGGAGACATTGGTTTCCTACGGAAAAGGTCCACCGTTCATTTTTAATGCGGTCGGTCTGCAACTGGGATTCTGAGTACTATAATTCCACTAAAATTCTATACAAATGAGGATATCTCCCAGGTGCAATCTACCACCAGATGTTAGTTTGTCTGCTCTTGCAGTGCCAAAGGCCTCCTTTATACTGACATTCGGAACCTGGCCTGGAAACTTTGGTTTCCTATGGAAAAGGCCCACCGTTCGGGTTTAATTCTCTCTGTCTGCAACTGGGCTTCTGAGTACTAAAATACCACTAAAATTCCATACAAATAAGGACATCTACGAGGTGCGATCCACCACTAGATGGAAGTTTGTCTGCCCTTGTAGTGCCAAAGGCCTACTACAAACTGACATCAGGAGCCTGGGTTGGAGACTTTGTTTTCCCATGGAAAAGGGCCACCGTTCGTGTCTAATGCTGTCTGCCTGCCACTGGGCTTCTATCTGCTGAAATTCCATACAAATGAGGATATCTTCCCGATGCAATCAACCACCAGACGGAAGTTTCTCTGCCCTTGTACTGTCAATGGCCTACTAAAACCTGACATCGGGAACGTGGTGTGGAGACTTTGGCTTCCCTAGGAAAAGGACCACCGTTCCTGTCTAATGCGGTCTGCCTGGCACTGTGGTTATGACTGCTGAAGGTCCATACAAATGAGGATATCTCCCAGGAGCAATCTACCACCAGGTGGAAGTTTGTCTGCCCTTGTAGTGCCAAAGGCCTCCTAGTAACGGACATCAGGAATGTGGGGTGGAGACTTTGGTTTCCCTATAAAAATGGGCCACCGTTCGTGTCTAATGCTGTCTGCCTGCCACTGGGGATCTTCGTAATAAAATTCCAATAAAATTCCATAGAAATGAGGATAACTCCCAGGTGCAATCTACCACCAGATGGAATTTTTTCTGCCTGTATGTTGGAAAAGGCCTCCTACAAAGTGACATCAGCAATGAGCACGGAGATTTGGGTTTCCCATGGAAATGTGCCACCTTTCGTGTCTAATGGTGTCTGCCTGCCACTGGGATTATGCCTTGTAAAATCCCTTACAAATGAGGATATCTCCCAGATAGAGTCTACCACCAGATGAAAGTTTGTCTGCCCTTGTAATGCCAATGGCCTCCTACACACTGACATCAGGATTCTGGAGAGGACGCTTTGGTTTCCCATGGAAAAGGGGCACCTTGGTGTTTAATGCTGTCTCCTTGCCACTGGGCTTATGACTACTGAAATTACATACAAATGAGGATATCTCCCTAAACAAAATTTCCCACCAGATGGAAGTTTGTCTGCCCTTTTAATGCCAAAGGCCTACTAAAAACTGACATCAGGAGCCTGGGTTGGAGACTTTGTTTTCCCATGGAAAAGGGCCACCGTTCCTCTCTAATGCTGTCTACGTGCCAATGGGCTTCTACCTGATGAAATTCCATACAAATGAGGATATCTCAACGATGGAATCAACCACCAGACGGAAGTTTGTCTGCCCTTGTAGTGACAATAGCCTCCTAGAAACGGACATCAGGAACGTGGGGTGGAGATTTTGGTTTCCCATCAAATGGGCCATTATTCGTGTCTAATGCTGTCTGCCTGCCACTGGGTTTCTTCCTACTAAAATTCCACTAAATCTCCTTAAAAATGAGGATATCTCCCAGGTGCAATCTACAACCAGATGGAAGTTTCTCTGCCCTTATATTGGAAAACGCCTCCTACAAAGTGACATCAGCAACATGGGGTGGAGATTTTGGTTTCCCATGGAAAAGGGCCACTGTTCGTGTCTAATGCTGTCTGCCTGCACTGGAGTAATGCCTACTTAAATTCCTCACAAATGAGGACATCTCCCAGATGGAATCTACCACCAGTTGGAAGTTTGTCTGCCCTCGTAGTGCCAAAGGCCTCCTAAAAACTGACATCAAGAACGTGGGTTGGAGACTTTGCTTTCCCAAGGGAATGGGCCACCGTTTGTGTCTAATGCTGTCTGCTAGCCACTGGGCTTATGCCTGTTAAATTCCACTAAAATTCTATACAAATGAGGATATCTCCCAGGTGTAATCTAAACTAGATGGATGTTTCTCTGCCCTTGTAGTGCCAAAGACCTCCTACAAACTGCCATGAGGAACCTAGGGTGGAGACTTTGGTTTCCCATGTAAAAGGACCACCGTTTTTGTCTAATGCTGTCTGCCTGGCACTGTGGCTATGACTGCTGCAGTTCCATACAAATGCTGTTAAGTCCCAGGTGCAATCTACCACCAGATGGAAGTTTGTCTGCCCTTGAAGTGCCAAAGGCCTCCTAAAAATTGACATCAGGAATGTGCGGTGGAGACTTTGTTTTCCCATGGAAATGGGCCACCCTTTTTGTCTAATGCTATGTGCCTGCCACTGGGCGTATGCCTAGTAAAATTCCATAAAAATGAGGATATCTCCCAGATGGAGTCTACCACCAGTTGAAAGTTTGTCTGCCCTTGTAATGCAACGGCCTCCTACAAACTGACATCAGGAACCTGGAGAGGACGCTTTGTTTTCCCATGGAAAAGGGCCACCCTTGGTGTTTAATGCTGTCTCCTTGCCACTGACTTATGACTACTGAAATTACATACAAATGAGGATATCTCCCAGACGCAATATGCCACCAGATAGAAATTTGTCTGCTCTTGCAGTGCCAAAGGCCTCCTTCAAACTGACATTCGGAACCTCACCTGGAGACTTTGGTTTCCTATAGAAAAGGCCCACCATTCATGTTTAATGCTGTCTGTCTGCCATTGGGCTTCTGAGTACTAAAATTCCACTAAAATTCCATAAAAATGAGGATATCTCCCAGATGCAATATGCCACCAGATGGAAGTTTGTCTGCTCTTGCAGTGCCAAAGGCCTCTTTCAAACTGACATTCGGAACCTGGCCTGGAGACATTGGTTTCCTACGGAAAAGGTCCACCGTTCATTTTTAATGCGGTCGGTCTGCAACTGGGATTCTGAGTACTATAATTCCACTAAAATTCTATACAAATGAGGATATCTCCCAGGTGCAATCTACCACCAGATGTTAGTTTGTCTGCTCTTGCAGTGCCAAAGGCCTCCTTTATACTGACATTCGGAACCTGGCCTGGAGACTTTGGTTTCCTATGGAAAAGGCCCACCGTTCGGGTTTAATTCTCTCTGTCTGCAACTGGGCTTCTGAGTACTAAAATACCACTAAAATTCCATACAAATAAGGACATCTACGAGGTGCGATCCACCACTAGATGGAAGTTTGTCTGCCCTTGTAGTGCCAAAGGCCTACTACAAACTGACATCAGGAGCCTGGGTTGGAGACTTTGTTTTCCCATGGAAAAGGGCCACCGTTCGTGTCTAATGCTGTCTGCCTGCCACTGGGCTTCTATCTGCTGAAATTCCATACAAATGAGGATATCTTCCCGATGCAATCAACCACCAGACGGAAGTTTCTCTGCCCTTGTACTGTCAATGGCCTACTAAAACCTGACATCGGGAACGTGGTGTGGAGACTTTGGCTTCCCTAGGAAAAGGACCACCGTTCCTGTCTAATGCGGTCTGCCTGGCACTGTGGTTATGACTGCTGAAGGTCCATACAAATGAGGATATCTCCCAGGAGCAATCTACCACCAGGTGGAAGTTTGTCTGCCCTTGTAGTGCCAAAGGCCTCCAAGTAACGGACATCAGGAATGTGGGGTGGAGACTTTGGTTTCCCTATAAAAATGGGCCACCGTTCGTGTCTAATGCTGTCTGCCTGCCACTGGGGATCTTCGTAATAAAATTCCAATAAAATTCCATAGAAATGAGGATAACTCCCAGGTGCAATCTACCACCAGATGGAATTTTTTCTGCCTGTATGCTGGAAAAGGCCTCCTACAAAGTGACATCAGCAATGAGCGCGGAGATTTGGGTTTCCCATGGAAATGTGCCACCTTTCGTGTCTAATGGTGTCTGCCTGCCACTGGGCGTATGCCTAGTAAAATTCCATAAAAATGAGGATATCTCCCAGATGGAGTCTACCACCAGTTGAAAGTTTGTCTGCCCTTGTAATGCAACGGCCTCATACAAACTGACATCAGGAACCTGGAGAGGACGCTTTGGTTTCCCATAGAAAAGGGCCACCCTTGGTGTTTAATGCTGTCTCCTTGCCACTGACTTATGACTACTGAAATTACATACAAATGACGATATCTCCCAGACGCAATATGCCACCAGATGGAAATTTGTCTGCTCTTGCAGTGCCAAAGGCCTCCTTCAAACTAACATTCGGAACCTCACCTGGAGACTTTGGTTTCCTATAGAAAAGGCCCACCATTCATGTTTAATGCTGTCTGTCTGCCATTGGGCTTCTGAGTACTAAAATTCCACTAAAATTCCATAAAAATGAGGATATCTCCCAGGTGCAATCTACCACCAGGTGGAAGTTTGTCAGCCCTTGCAGTGCCAAAAGCCTCCTAAAAACTGACATCAGGAACATAGGATGGATAATTTGTTTTTCCATGGAAAGGGGCCACTGTTCGTGTCTAATGCTGTCTGCCTGCCAGTGGGAAGAAGCCTACCAAAATTCCCTACAAATGAGGATATCTCCCAAATGCAATTTCCCACCAGATGGAAGTTTGTCTGCCCTTTTAATGCCAAAGGCCTCCTACAAACTGACATCAGGAGCCTGGGTTGGAGACTTTGTTTTCCCATAGAAATGGGCCATTGTTCGTGTCTAATGCTGTCTGCCTGCCACTGTGCTTCTTCCTACTAAAATTCCACTAAAACTCCATAGAAATGAGGATATCTCCCAGGTGCAATCTACAACCAGATGGAAGTTTCTCTGCCCTTATATTGGAAAACGCCTCCTACAAAGTGACAGAAGCAACGTGGGGTGGAGATTTTGGTTTCCCATGGAAAAGGGCCACTGTTCGTGTCTAATCCTCTCTGCCTGCCACTGGGGTTATGCCTGCTGAAATTCCTCACAAATGAGGATATCTCCCAGATGGAATCCACCACCAGTTCGGAATTTGTTTACCCTTCTAGTGCCAAAGGCCTCCTAAAAACTGACATCAGGAACCTGTTGTGGAGACTTTGGTTTCTCACGGAAATGGGCCACCGTTCATGTCTAATAATGTCTGTCGGGCATTGGGCTTCTACCTACGAAAATTCCACTGAAATTCCATACAAATGAAGACATCTCCCGGGTGCAGTCTATCGCCAGATATAAGTATTTCTGCCCTTGTATTTCCAAAGGCCTTCTACAAACTGACATGAGGAGCCTGGAGTGGAGACTTTGGTTTCCCATGGATATGGGCCAGCGTTCGTGTGTAAAGCAGTCTGCCTGCCGCTGGATTTCTGCCTACTTTAATACCACTAAAATTCCAAAAAAATGAGGATATCTCCCAGGTGCAATCTACCACGAGATGGAAGTTTTTCTGCCCTTGTACTTCCAAACGCCTCTTACAAACTAACATCAGGAACGTGGGGTAGAGACTTCGGTTTCCCATGGAAAAGGGTCAACGTTTGTGTCTAATGCAGTCTTCCTGCCACTGGGGTTATGCCTGCTGAAATTCCTCACAAATGAGGATATCTCCCACACGGAATCTACCACCAGTTGGAAGTGTGTCTGCCCTTGTAGTGCCAAAGGCCTCCTACAAACTGACATCAGGCACGTAAGATGGAGACTTTGGTTTCCCAAGGAAATGGACCATCGATCGTGCCTAATGCTGTCTGCCAGACACTGGGCTTATGCCTACTAAAATTCCACTGAAATTCTATACAAATGAGGACTCTCCCAGCACAGAGCAGAGTCCCCGTGGCTAGTTCCTTGAAATACCTTTCCTGGCAGCAGCCCAGAGCTGTACTGAGTGCAGCAGGTGTCAGGCAGTCTCCTCTCGCCGTGTAGGTGCTTCTGTTTTGTGTTTGCAGCGTGCAGAGAAGCCCGCGTGCTTGCTGCTGCTTCCAGCAAGCCAAAACGCTTTTGCAGCCACTTTCCTGCCTTTTCCACAACAGGGTCACTGTCTAGCTGATTTACAGTTGCCTCTGCGTAGAGCAGCTAGAGGAGCAGCTCTGCCGGCTTTCCTGTGCTTCTGCATAGCAGAGCTGTCAAGAACGAGAAGCTGCGTTTTGCCGAGAAAGCAGCGCTTCGCGGAAGCACAGCCAGCGGCGTCTTCGGTCCAGCCGCAGCTTGTGCGGAGAAGCGAAAGAGAGCCGGGGAAGAACGTGGAAAGCCGAACTCGGTCGCTGCAAGCGGGTGCTGGCGAACAGCTTCTGGTCACCTTGTAGAAACTGTCCCAGCACAGTGCAGAGTCCCCGTGGCTAGTTCCTTGAAATACCTTTCCTGGCAGCAGCCCAGAGCTGTACTTAGTGCAGCAGGTGTCAGGCAGTCTCCTCTCGCCGTGTAGGTGCTTCTGTTTTGTGTTTCCAGCGTACAGAGAAGCCCTCGTTCTTGCTGCTGCTTCCAGCAAGCCAAAACGCTTTTGCAGCCACTTTCTTGCCTTTTCCACAACAGGATCACTGTCTAGTTGATTTACAGTTGCCTCTGCGTAGAGCAGCTAGAGGAGCAGCTCTGCCGGCTTTCCTGTGCTTCAGCATAGCAGAGCTGTCAAGAACGAGAAGCTGCGTTTTGCCGAGAAAGCAGCGCTTCGCGGAAGCACAGCCAGCGGCGTCTTCGGTACAGCCGCAGCTTGTGCGGAGAAGCGAAAGAGAGCCGGAGAAGAACGTGGAAAGCCGAACGCGGTCGCTACAAGCGGGTGCTGGCGAACAGCTTCTGGTCACCTTGTAGAAACTGTCCCAGCACAGTGCAGAGTCCCCGTGGCTAGTTCCTTGAAATACCTTTCCTGGCAGCAGCCCAGAGCTGTACTGAGTGCAGCAGGTGTCAGGCCGTCTCCTCTCGCCGTGTAGGTGCTTCTGTTTTGTGTTTGCAGCGTGCAGAGAAGCCCGCGTGCTTGCTGCTTCTTCCAGCAAGCCAAAACGCTTTTGCAGCCACTTTCCTGCCTTTTCCACAACAGGATCACTGTCTAGCTGATTTACAGTTGCCTCTGCGTAGAGCAGCTAGAGGAGCAGCTCTGCCGGCTTTCCTGTGCTTCTGCATAGCAGAGCTGGCAAGAAAGTTATTTCAGGGAACTAGCCACGGGGACTCTGCACTGTGCTGGGACAGTTTCTACAAGGTGACCAGAAGCTGTTCGCCAGCACCCGCTTGCAGCGACCGAGTTCGGGTTTCCACGTTCTTCCCCGGCTCTCTTTCGCTTCTCCGCACAAGCTGCGGCTGTACCGAAGACGCCGCTGGCTGTGGTTTCGCGAAGCGCTGCTTTCTCGGCAAAACGCAGCTTCTCGTTCTTGACAGCTCTGCTATGCAGAAGCACAGGAAAGCCGGCAAAGCTGCTCCTCTAGCTGCTCTACGCAGAGGCAACTGTAAATCAGCTAGACAGTGATCCTGTTGTGGAAAAGGCAAGAAAGTGGCTGCAAAAGCGTTTTGGCTTGCTGGAAGCAGCAGCAAGCACGCGGGCTTCTCTGCACGCTGCAAACACAAAACAGAAGCACCTACACGGCGAGAGGAGACTGCCTGACACCTGCTGCACTCAGTACAGCTCTGGGCTGCTGCCAGGAAAGGTATTTCAAGGAACTAGCCACGGGGACTCTGCACTGTGCTGGGAGAGTCCTCATTTGTATAGAATTTTAGTGGAATTTTAGTAGGCATAAGCCCAGTGTCTGGCAGACAGCATTGGGCACGAATGGTGGTCCATTTCCTTGGGAAACCAAAGTCTCCATCTTACGTGCCTGATGTCAGTTTGTAGGAGGCCTTTGGCACTACAAGGGCAGACAAACTTCCAACTGGTGGTAGATTCCGTGTGGGAGATATCTTCATTTGTGAGGAATTTCAGCAGGCATAACCCCAGTGGCAGGAAGACTGCATTAGACACAAACGTTGACCCTTTTCCATGGGAAACCGAAGTCTCTACCCCACGTTCCTGATGTTAGTTTGTAAGAGGCGTTTGGAAGTACAAGGGCAGAAAAACTTCCATCTCGTGGTAGATTGCACCTGGGAGATATCCTCATTTTTATGGACTTTTAGTGGTATTAAAGTAGGCAGAAATCCAGCGGCAGGCAGACTGCTTTACACACGAACGCTGGCCCATATCCATGGGAAACCAAAGTGTCCACTCCAGGCTCCTCATGTCAGTTTGTAGAAGGCCTTTGGAAATACAAGGGCAGAAAAACTTATATCTGGCGATAGACTGCACCCGGGAGATGTCTTCATTTCTATGGAATTTCAGTGGAATTTTCGTAGGTAGAAGCCCAGTGGCCGACAGACATTATTAGACACGAACGGTGGACCATTTCCATGAGAAACCTAAGTCTCCACAACAGGTTCCTGATGTCAGTTTTTAGGAGGCCTTTGGCACTAGAAGGGTAAACAAATTTCGAACTGGTGGTGGATTCCATCTGGGAGATATCCTCATTTGTGAGGAATTTCAGCAGGCTTAACCCCAGTGGCAGGCAGAGAGGATTAGACACGAACAGTGGCCCGTTTCCATGGGAAACCAAAATCTCCACCCCACGTTGCTTCTGTCACTTTGTAGGAGGCGTTTTCCAATATAAGGGCAGAGAAACTTCCATCTGGTTGTAGATTGCACCTGGGAGATATCCTCATTTCTATGGAGTTTTAGTGGAATTTTAGTAGGAAGAAGCACAGTGGCAGGCAGACAGCATTAGACACGAACAATGGCCCATTTCTATGGGAAACCAAAGTCTCCAACCCACGTTCCTGATGTCCGTTTCTAGGAGGCCTTTGACACTACAAAGGTAGACAAACTTCCGTCTGGTGGTTGATTGCATCGGGGAGATATCCTCATTTGTATGGAATTTCAGCAGGTAAAAGCCCAGTGGCAGGCAGACAGCATTAGACATGAACGGTGGCCCTTTTCCCATGGGCAGCCAAAGTCTCCAAGCCACGTTCCTGATGTCAGGTTTTAGGAGGCCTTTTGCAGTACAAGGGCAAACAAACTTCCGTCTGGTGGCTGATTGCATCGGGGAGATATCCTCATTTGTATGGAACTTCAGCAGTCATAACCACAGTGCCAGGCAGACAGCATTAGACAGGAACGGTGGTCCTTTTCCATGGAAAGACAAATTATCCATCCTATGTTCCTGATGTCAGTTTGAAGGAGGTCTTTGGCAATACAAGGGCAGAGAAACTTCCATCTGGTGTTTGATTGCACCCGGGAGATATTCGCATTTGCATGGAATTTTAGTGGAATTTTAGTAGGCAGAGTCCCAGCGGCAGGCAGAAAAAATTAGACATGAATAGTGGCCCATTTCCATGGGAAACCAAAGTCTCCACCCCAGGTTCCTGATGTCATTTTCTAGGAGGCCTCTGGCACTACAAGAGGAGACAAACTTCCAACAGGTGGCATATTGCATCTGGGAGATATCCTCATTTGTATGTAATTTTAGTAGCCATAAGCCCAGTGGCAGGCAGACAGCATTAGAAAGGAACCGTGGCCCTTTGCCATGGGAAACCAAAGTCTCTGCCCCAGCTTCTTGATGTCAGTTTGTAGGAAGCCTTTTGTTCTACAGGGGCAGACAGACTTCCATTTGGTGTTAGATTGCACGTGAGAGACATCTTCAATGATATGGAATTTTATTGTAATTTTAATAGGCAGAATCCTAGTGGCAGGCAAACATCATTAGACACGAACGCTGTCGCATTTCCATGGGAAACCAAAGTCTCCACTCCAGGTTCCTGATGTCAGTATGTAGGAGGCCTTTGGCACTACAAGGGCAGACAAAGTTCCGTCTGGTGGTTGATTGCATTGAGGAGATATCCTCATTTGTATGGAATTTCAGCAGGCAGAAGATCAGTGGCAGACAGACAGCATAGGACACGAACGGTGGACCTTTTTCATGGGAAACCGAAGTCTCCACCCCACGTTCCTGATGTCCGTTTCTAGGAGGCCGTTGGCAATACAAGGGCAGACAAACTTCCACCTGGTGGTAGATTGCACCTGGGAGATATCCTCATTTGTATGGAACTTCAGCACTCATAATCTCAAAGCCAGGCAGACAGCATTAGAAACAAACAGTGGACCTTTTCCATGGGAAACCAAAGTCTTCACCCCACGTTCCTGATGTCCGTTTTTTGGAGGCCTTTGGCACTACAAGGGCAGACAAAGTTCCACCTGGTGGTAGATTGCACCTGGGAGATATCCTCATTTGTATGGAACTTCAGCAGTCATCACCACAGTGCCAGGCAGACAGCATTAGATACGAACGGTGGTCCTTTTCCATTGGAAACCAAAGTCTCCACGCCTGGTTCCTGATGTCAGTTTTTTAGGGGGCTTTTGCCACTACAAGGGCAGACAAACTTCCACCTCGTGGTAAATTGCATCTGCGAGATATCCTCATTTGTATTGAGTTTTTGCAGGCATACGCCCAGTGGCAGGCACACAGCATTAGGCATGAACAGTGACCTTTTTCCATGGGAAACCAAATTATCCATCCTATGTTTCAGATGTCAGTTTATAGGAGCCCTTTTGCACTACAAGGGCAGAGAAACTTCAAACTGGGGGAGGATTGCACCTGCGAAATATTCCCATTTGTATAGAATTTTAGAGGAATTTTAGTACGCAGAATCGCAGCTGCAGGCACACAGAATTAGACATGAATAGTGGCCGTTTTCCAGGGGAAAACAAAGTCTCCAGGCCAGCTTCCTGATGTCAGTTTTTAGGAGGCCTTTTGCACTACAAGAACAGACAAACTTCCAACTGGTGGCATATTGCGTCTTGGAGATATCCTCATTTGTATGGAATTTTAGTGGAATTAAAGTAGGCAGAAGCCCAGTGGCAAGTAGACAGCATTAAACACCAACGGTGGCCCATTTCCATGGGAAACCAAAGTCTCCACACCACGTGCCTTATGTCCGTTTATAGGAGGACTTTTGCACTACAAGAGCAGACAAACTTCCAACTGGTGGTAGACTCCATCTGGGAGATATATTCATTTGTGAGGAATTTCAGCAGGCGTAACAACAGGGGCAGGCAGACAGCATTAGACACGAACTGTGGCCCTTTTCCATGGGAAACCAAAGTCTCCACCCCACGTTCCTGATGTCAGTTTGTAAGAGGTGTTTGGAACTACAAGGGCAGAAAAACTTCCATCTGGTGGTAGATTGCACCTGGGAGATATCCTCATTTCCATGGAATATTAGTGGAATTTTAGTAGGAAGAAGCCCAGTGGCAGGCACATAGGATTAGACACAAACGGTGGCCCATTTCCATGCGAAAAGAAAGTCTTCACCCCACTTTCCTGCTGTCAGTTTTTAGGAGGCCTTTGGCACTACAAGGGCAGAGAAACATCCATCTGGTTTAGATTGCACCTGGGAGACATCCTCATTTGTATGGTATTTTAGTGGAATTTTAATAGGCAGAAGCCTAGTTGCAGGCACACATCATTAGACACGAACGCTGGCCCATTTCCAAGGGAACGCAAAGTTTCAACTCCAGGTTCCTGATGTCAGTTTGTAGGAGGCCTTTGGCACTACAAGGGCAGACAAAGTTCCGTCTTGTGGTTGATTGAATCGAGGAGATACCCTCATTTGTATGGAATTTCAGCAGGCAGAAGCCCAGTGGCAGGCAGACAGCATTAGACACGAACAATGGACCTTTTCCATGGGAAAGCAAAGTCTCCACCTTACGTTCCTGATGTCAGTTTGTAGGAGGCCTTTGGAACTACAAGGGCAGGCAAACTTCAAACTGGTGGTAGATTGCACCTGGGAGATATCCTCATTTGTATAGAATTTTAGTGGAATTTTAGTAGGCATAAGCCCAGTGTCTGGCAGACAGCATTAGACACGAACGGTGGTCCATTTCCTTGGGAAACCAAAGTCTCCATGTCACATGCCTGATGTCAGTTTGTAGGAGGCCTTTGGCACTACAAGGGCAGACAAAATTCCATCTGCTGATAGATTCCACCTGGAGATATCCTCTGTTGTATGGAATTTCAGCAGGCATATGCCCAGTTGCAGGCAGACAGCATTAGACACGAACGGTGACCCTTTTCCATGGGAACCTATGTGTCCACCCTAGGTTTAAGATGTCAATTTATACGAGGCTTTTGGCACTACAAAGGCAGAGGAACTTTCATCTGGTGGTAGATTGAACCAGGGAGATATCCTCATTTGTATGGAATTTTAGTGAAATTTTAGTAGGAAGAAGCCCAGTGCCAGGCAGACAGCATTAGACACGAACGGTGGCTTTTTCATGGGAAACCAAAGTCTCCACCCCACATTCCTGATGATAATTTATACGAGGCTTTTGGCACTATAAGGGTAGACAAACTTCCAACTGGTGGTAGATTGCACGTGATAGATATCCTCATTTGCATGGAATTTTAGTGGAATTTTAGTAGGCAGAATCCAAATGATCGGCAGAGAGCATAAAACACAAACGGTGCCTCTTTTTCATGGGACACGAAGGTCTCTACCCCAGTCTCCTGATGTCAGTTGGTAGGAGGCCTTTGGCACTACAAGGCTAGAAAAACTTCCAACTGGTGGTAGATTGCATCTGGGAGATATCCTCATTTGTATGCAATTTTTGCAGCCATAAGCCATGTGACAGGCAGACAGCATTAGACAGGAACGGTGGACCTTTTCCTTGGAAAACCAAAGTCTCCACCCCACGTTCCTGATGTCAGTTTGCAGGAGGCCTTTGGACTACAAGGTCTACAAAATTCCATCTCGTTGTATATTCCATCATGAAGATATCCTTATTTGTATGGAATTTTATTGGAATTTTAGTATGCAGAAGCCGAGTGGCCAGCAGACAGCATCAGAGAAGAACGGTGGCCCTTTTCCATGGAAAGCAAAGTTTCCACTCCAGGTTCCTGGTGTCAGTTTGTAGGAGGCCTTTGGCACTACAAGGGCCGACAAAGTTCCGTCTGGTGGTTGATTGAATCGAGGAGATATCCTCATTTGTATGGAATTTCAGCAGGCAGGAACCCATTGGCAGGCAGACAGCATTAGACACGAACAATGGACCTTTTCCATGGGAAACCAAAGTCTCCATCTCACGTTCCTGATGTCAGTTTGTAGGAGGCCTTAGGACCTACAAGGGCAGACAAACTTCCATCTGGTGGTAGATTGCACCTGGGAGATATCCTCATTTGAATAGAATTTTAGTGGAATTTTAGTAGGCATAACCCCAGTGGCAGGCAGACAGCATTAGACACGAACGGTGGTCCATTTCCATGGGAAAACAATGTCTCCACCCCTTGTTCCTGATGTCAGTTTTTAGGAGGCCTTTGGCACTACAAGGGCAGACAAACTTCCAACTGGTGGTAGATTCCGTGTGGGAGATATCCTCATTTGTGAGGAACTTCAGCAGTCATAACCACAGTGCCAGGCAGACAGCATTAGACAGGAACGGTGGCCCTTTTCCATGGAAAAACAAATTATCCATACTATGTTCCTGATGTCAGTTTGAAGGAGGCTTTTGGAACTACAAGGGCAGACACACTTCCATCTGGTGGTTGATTGCATCGGGGAGATATCCTCATTTGTGAGGAATTTCAACAGGCATAACCCCAGTGACAGGTAGACAGCATTAGACACAAAGAGTGGCCCTTTTCCATGGGAAACCAAAATCTCCACCCCATGTTGCAAATGTCACTTTGTAGGAGGTGTTTTCCAATATAAGGGCAGAGAAACTTCCATCTGGTTGTAGATTGCACCTGGGAGATATCCTCATTTCTATGGAATTTTAGTGGAATGTTAGTAGGCAGAATCCCAGCGGAAGGCAGAGAGAATTAGACAGGAACAGTGGCCCGTTTCCTAGGGAAACCAAAGTCTCCATCCCACATTCCTGATGTCAGGTTGTCGGAGGACTTTGGCATTAAAAGGGCAGACAAACTTCCATCTGGTGGGAAATTGCATTTGGGAGATATCCTCATTTGTAGGGAATTTTAGTAGGCATATGCCCACTGGCAGGCAGACAGCATTAAACACCAAGGGTGGCCCTTTTCCATGGGAAACCAAAGCGTCCTTTCCAGATTCCTGATGTCAATTTGTAGGAGGCCGTTGGCATTACAAGGGCAGACAAACTTTCAACTGGTGGTAGACTCCATCTGGGAGATATCCTCATTTGTATGGGATTTTACTAGGCATAAGCCCAGTGGCAGGCACATAGCATTATACACAAACGGTGGCCCATTTCCATGGGAAACCAAATTCTCCACCGCACGTTCCTGATGTCAGTTTGTAAGAAGCCTTTGGCTCTAAATGGGCACACAAACTTCCATCTGGTGGTAGATTGCACCTGGGAGACATCCTCATTTGTATGGAATTTTAGTGGAATTTTAATAGGCAGAAGCCTAGTGGCAGGCACACATCATTAGACACGAACGCTGGCCCATTTCCATGGGAGAAGAAAGTCTCCAACCCACGTTCCTGATTTCAGTTTTTAGGAGGCGTTTGGCACTAGAAGGGCAGACAAACTTCCATCTGGTGGGAAATTGCATTTGGGAGATATCCTCATATGTATGGAACTTTGGTAGGCATATGCCCACTGGCAGGCAGACAGCATTAGACACGAACGGTGGCCTCTTTCCATGGAAAAACAAAGTCTCCACCCCACGTTCCTGACGTCAGTTTTTAGGAGACCTCTGGCACTACAGGAGGAGACAAACTTCCAACTGCTGGCATATTGCATCTGGGAGATAACCTCATTTGTGAGGTATTTCAGCAGGCATAACCCCAGTGACAGGCAGACAGCATTAGACACGAACGGTGCCCCTTTTCCATGGGAAACCAAAACCTCCACCCCACGTTGCTGATGTCACTTTGTAGGAGGCGTTTTCCAATATAAGGGCAGAGAAACTTCCATCTGGTGGTAGATTGCACCTGGGAGATATCCTCATTTCTATGGAATTTTAGTGGAATTTTAGTAGGAAGAAGCCCAGTGGCAGGCACATAGCATTAGACACAAACGGTGGCCCATTTCCATGGGAGAAGAAAGTCTCCAACCCACGTTCCTGATTTCAGTTTTTAGGAGGCGTTTGGAACTACAAGGGCAGACAAACTTCCATCTGGTTATAGATTGCACCTGGGAGATATCCTCATTTGTGTAGAATTTTAGCGGAATTTTAGTAGGCATAAGCCCAGTGACTGGCAGGCAGCATTAGCCGCAAACGGTGGCCCATTACCTTGGGAAACCAAAATCTCCACCCCACGTTCCTGATGTCAGTTTTTACGAGGCCTTTGGCACAAGGAGGGCAAACAAACGTCCACCTGTTGGTAGATTGCACCTGGGAGATATCCTCATTTGTATGGAACTTCAGCAGTCATAACCACAGTGCCAGGCAGACAGCATTAGACAGGAACGGTGGTCCTTTTCAAAGGGAAACTAAAGTCTCCGCCCCAGGTTTCTGATGTCAATTTGTAGGAAGCCTTTGGCTCTACAGGGGCAGACAAACTTCCATCTGGTGGTAGATTGCACATGGGAGACATCCTCATTTGTATGGAATTTTAGTGGAATTTTAATAGGCAGAAGCCTCGTGGCAGGCACACATCATTAGACACGAACGCTGGCCCATTTCCATGGGAAACCAAAGTTTCCAATCCAGGATCCTGATGTCAGTTTGAAGGAGGCGTTTGGCACTAGAAGGGCAGACAAAGTTCCGTCTGGTGGTTGATTGCATCGAGGAGATATCCTCATTTATATGGAATTTCAGCAGGCAGAAGCCCAGTGGCACGCAGACAGCATTAGACACGAACAATGGACCTTTCCCATGGGAAACCAAAGTCTCCACCTCACGTTCCTGATGTCAGTTTGTAGGAGGCCTTTGGAACTACAAGGGCAGGCAAACTTCCATCTGGTGGTAGATTGCACCTGGGAGATATCCTCATTTGTATAGAATTTTAGTGGAATTTTAGTAGGCAGAAGTCCAGCAGCAGGCAGACAGCATTACACACGAACGCTGACCAATATCCATGGGAAACCAAAGTCTCCAACCCAGGCTCCTCATGTCAGTTTGTAGGAGACCTTTGGCATTAAAAGGGCAGACAAACTTTCATCTGGTGGGAAATTGCATTTGGGAGATATCCTCATATGTATGTAACTTTGGTAGGCATATGCCCACTGGCAGGCAGACAGCATTAGACACGAACGGTGGCCTCTTTCCATGGAAAAACAAAGTCTCCACCCCACGTTCCTGATGTCAGTTTTTAGGAGACCTCTGGCACTACAGGAGGAGACAAACTTCCAACTGCTGGCATATTGCATCTGGGAGATAACCTCATTTGTGAGGTATTTCAGCAGGCATAACCCCAGTGACAGGCAGACAGCATTAGACACGAACGGTGCCCCTTTTCCATGGGAAACCAAAGTCTCCACCCCACGTTCCTGACGTCAGTTTTTAGGAGGCATTGGGCACTACAGAGGCAGACAAACTTCCATCTGGTGGTAGATTGCACCTGGGAGACATCCTCATTTGTATGGAATTTTAGTGGGATTTTAATAGGCAGAAGCCTAGTGGCAGACGCAAGTCATTAGACACGAACGCTGGCCCATTTCCATGGGAAACCAAAGTCTCCACTCGAGGTTCCTGATGTGAGTTTGTAGGAGGCCTTTGGCACTACAAGAGCAGACAAAGTTCCATCTGGTAGTTGATTGCATCGAGGAGATATCCTCATTTGTATGGAATTTCAGCAGGCAGAAGCCCAGTGGCAGGCAGACAGCATTAGACACGAACAATGGACCTTTTCCATGGGAAACCAAAGTCTCCGCCCCAGGTTCCTGATGACAATTTGTAGGAAGCCTTTGGAATTACAAGGGCAGACAAACTTCTATCTGGTGGTAGATTGCACCTGGGAGATATCCTCATTTGTTAGGAATTTCAGAAGGCATAACCCCAGTGGCAGGCAGATAGCATTAGACACGAACGGTGCCCTTTTCCATGGGAAACCAAAGTCTCCATCCCACGTTCCTGATGTCAGTCATTAAGAGGTGAATGGAACTACAAGGGCAGAAAAATTTCCATCTGGTGGTAGATTGGACCTGGGAGATATCGCCATTTGTATGGAATTTTAGTGGTATTTTAGTAGGCAGAAGTCCAGCGGCAGGCAGACAGCATTACACACGAACACTGGCCAATATCCATGGGAAACCAAAGTATCCAACCCAGGCTCCTCATGTCAGTTTATAGGAGGCCTTTGGCATTAAAAGGGCAGACAAACTTCCATCTGGTGGTTGAATGCATCGGCGAGATATGCTCATTTGTATGGGATTTCAGAAGGCAGAAGCCAAGTGGCACGCAGACAGCATTGGACACCAACGGTGGCCCATTTCCATGGGAAACCAAAATCTCCACCCCACGTTGCTGATGTCTCATTGTAGGCGGCGTTTTCCAATATAAGGGCAGAGAAACTTCCATCTGGTTGTAGATTGCACCTGGGAGATATCCTCATTTCTATGGAATTTTAGTGGAATTTTAGTAGGAAGAAACCCAGTGGCAGGCAGACAGCATTAGACACGAACAATGGCCCATTTCTATGGGAAACCAAAGCCTCCACTCCGGGTTCCGGGTGTCAGTTTGTAGGAGGCCTTTGGCACTACAAGGGCAGACAAAGTTCCGTCTTGTGTTTGATTGAATCGAGGAGATACCCTCATTTGTATGGAATTTCAGCAGGCAGAAGCCCAGTGGCAGGCAGACAGCATTAGACACGAACAATGGACCATTTCCATGGGAAACCAAAGTCTCCACCCCACGTTCCTGATGTCAGTTTTTACGAGGCCTTTGGCACAAGGAGGGCAAACAAACGTCCACCTGGTGGTAGATTGCACCTGGGAGATATCCTCATTTGTATGGAACTTCAGCAGTCATCACCACAGTGCCAGGCAGACAGCATTAGACACGAACGGTGGGCATTTCTTTGGGAAACAAAAGTCTCCACCCCCCGTTCGGGATGTCAGTTTTTAGGTGGCCTTTGGCACTACGGGGGCAGAAAAACTTCCACCCAGTGGTAGATTACACCTGCGAGATATCCTCATTTGTATGGAACTTCAGCAGTCATCACCACAGTGCCAGGCAGACAGCATTAGACAGGAACGGTGGTCCTTTTCCATGGGAAAGCAAAGTCTCCACCCCAGGTTCCTGATGGCAGTTTGTAGGAGGCCTTTGGAAACACAAGGGCAGAGAATCTTCCATCTGGTGTTAGATTGCACCTGGGAGATATACTCATTTGTATGGAATTTTAGTGGAATATTAGTAGACAGAATCCCAGCTGCAGGTAGACAGAATTAGACATGAATAGTGGCTCATTTCCATGGGAAACCAAAGTCTCCACCCCAGGTTCCTCATGTCATTTTCTAGGAGGCCTCTGGCACTACAGGAGGAGACAAAGTTCCAATTGGTGGCATATTGCATCTAGGAGATATCCTCATTTGTATGTAATTTTAATAGCCATAAGCCCAGTGGCAGGCAGACAGTATTAGACGCGAACGGTGGCCCTTTTCCATGGGAAACCAAAGTCTCCGCCTCAGGTTCTTGATGTCAATTTGTAGGAAGCCTTTGGCTCTACAGGGGCAGACAAACTTCCATCTGGTGGTAGATTGCACCTGGGAGACATCCTCATTTGTATAGAATTTTAGTGGAATTTTAGTCGGCATAAGCCCAGTGTCTCGCAGACAGCATTAGACACGAACTGTGGTCCATTTCCTTGGGAAACCAAAGTCTCCATCTCACGTGCCTGATGTCAGTTTGTAGGAGGCCTTTGGCACTACAAGGGCAGATAAACTTCCAACTGGTGGTAGATTCCGTGCGGGAGATATCCTCATTTGTGAGGAATTTCAGCAGGCATAACCCCAGTGGCAGGCAGACAGCATTAGAAACAAACGGTGGTCCTTTTCCATGGGAAACCGAAGTCTCTACCCCACGTTCCTGATATTAGTTTGTAAGAGGCCTTTGGAAGTACAAGGGCAGAAAAACTTCCATCTGGTGGTAGATTGCACCTGGGAGATATCCTCATTTTTATGGAATTTCAGTGGTATTAAAGTAGGCAGAAATCCAGCGGCAGGCAGACTGCTTTACACACGAACGCTGGCCCATATCCATGTGTCTTGGGTTGTGGAGCTGGGTTTTGTGTATTCTATTTACATTTGTTTTGAGGCCTGATGACCCACCTTGATAGGCCATTGTTACCTTCCCCAGCCTGTGCGGTGCATTTGCATTTCTACACATCTCATGCCCTGGCGGTGGGGGGTGGGGGGGGGGGGGGGGTGGCCGGGGGTTGGCGGTTCGGCCCTGCTGCAGGAGTGGTTCGGCCCTGCTGCAGGAGTGGTTCGGCCCTGCTGCAGGAGTGGGGTGCGCGGCGCTTCCTTCGCGGCGGTGTGGGAAGAGCTTCTTCGTCTCCTGTGCTGGCCATCCTGTCTCCCTCCTCGCCGCCCCTGAACCGGTTTCTTCGCAGAATCATCTCTGCTCCAACAGGATCACGTCTGCCACTCCAGAAGTGTTTGGACTGTTTACGTTTGGACTGTTATCAACATCCTGAATCACAGGGTCAGATTGAAACTCTGACTTTGTCAGGGTTTTCTTCTAAAATTATTGTTTATTTGTTTATTTGTTTGTTTGGTTGGGTGGTTTTGTTTCCTATCATATTTGTATTGTTAAACCTCCTAGTAAAGAACTGTTATTCCTATTCCCAACATCTTCGCCTGAGAGCCCTTGATTGCAAAATTATAATTCGTCGGGGTGCGAGGGGTTGGTATTCTCCATCCTAGGGGAACCTCAGTTTCCCTGGCAGATACCTGTCTTTCCAAACCAAGACAGATTTTGGCGCCCAAGGGTGGGGCACGAGGGCTTTGAGAGAGAGGAATAACAGTTCTTGGGTATTAGATAAAAGCCCACTGGCCAGAATAATGTGGTCTAGCTTTCCCTGGTTTGGGTGGCACGTGGTGGTGGCTGTATTTCTGCCATTTGCTACTCCTTATGTTAATATGGGTCCTATGACTAAGGCTACTGTGGCGGGCATTCAGTTTGTTTTGTGGATTAATAAGGTGAGAAATTCATGGATTTTTAACTTCCTCTGGAAAGCAAGCACATGGATTCATAGCTATCATAGGCTAACTCTGTGCTTCTGGGGTTACTTTAACAATGGTACCTATTGTAAGGAAATGGCACCGGGGGAAATTTTCTCCCAGCCCTTCACACAGTTTTTTGGGTCCACCCCACCAGTTTTTGAAGGGTTGAAATCTCTGAGTGCTAATGATATCATACAGTGGCTGGTGTTGCTGGTATGCCTGTTCTGTTTGGCATTCAGAGATAAGGGGAAATTGGCCTGGGTAAGCACCTTAATAAGTACCCCAGAGAATAAGAATGCAGCCCAAGAGTCCGCTCCTGCCCCACAGCCTGCCTCAGAGATAAACCACCCGGTTTGGGTGGGGGCTCTGATTAAGGAGATGCAAGAAAAGATGAGCCAGATGCTGAGGGAGTACATCTCCCCAGCTAGTGGGAAATCCTTCCCCTGCCCTGACAAAAGAGAGCCTGATGGTGCAGCAATGAAACCCACAGAGATTACAACTGCTCAGGTCCCAGCTGAACCACAGGGGCAGTCACAGCCAGCGGCAGTTGCCCCTGTGGAAACAAAGAAATCTAAGGTGAAAACAGCAAACCCAGACAATAAGAAAGGAGGGCCCTCACAACCTGCAGGGGAATCACATGTTCAGATCATCACCGAGTCCCTGTCGTATGAAAGTCTCCGTAACCTGCAAAAAGATATTGTACGGCGGGGGCGTGAGGCTTACACAGCCTGGCTACTTCGGGTTTGGGACCTCATGGGTACTGGTGTGCAATTGGACAGTGGTGAGGCAAGGAATTTGGGACCCTTGACCCAGGACTCAGGTATAAATCAGGTATTTGTAAGAGAGCCAGGACCCCTTTCCCTTTGGGAGCGGCTTTTAATGAGTGTGAGAGAGAGATTTATCCACAAAGAAAGAATGCAGGAGCACCACCATAGAATGCGCTGGAAAACTCTGGAGGAAGGGATCCAACAGCTGAGGGAAGTGGCGGTGCTGGAGGTACTTTTTGGGAGGAGTGGACAGCATGATAATGACCCTGACAAGGTTAAATGCACAGGGCAGATGTTGTGGAATCTGGCAAATCTAGGGCCATCTCAGTACACCACCTTTATTGCAACAATTAATGCTGAGGACAATCGAGAGACAGTGGGGTCTGTTGCCAATAAGCTTAGGAACTATGAAAGTATGATCAATGGCCCGATGCAGGCTCATATCTCTGCCGTGGTTAAAGAACTCAAAGAAGAGATAAGGGGGGTGAGGGAGGAGATGAGGACAAACAGTTCCAATGTGGCACCAGTGCGAGTCACAGGCCCCAGAGTTAGAGCCCAACGACCCCCAGCTCGAGAGAGAGGGTACACCCCAAGAGCTGACCTGTGGTTTTATCTGCGTGACCATGGGGAAGACATGGGAATGTGGGATGGGAAACCCACTTCTGTCCTGGCAGCACGGGTGCGTGAGCTCAAGGAGAGGAACAATCACCAAGGGGGATCTACGAAAATGAAAGTAGCCTCAGCCTCCTATAACCAAGCTGCCAATGCTGTGTTGAATCCCCTTGAAGGAACCTCTAGTATGTATGCTCAGGGAGGGGATAACCAGTGCTAGAGGGGCCCTGCCTCTAGCCAGGTAGAGGAAAGGGATAATCGGATCTATTGGACTGTGTGGATCCGATGGCCTGGCACATCTGACCCACAAAAATACACGGCTTTGGTTGACACTGGTGCCCAATGTACCCTGATGCCATCAGGGTATGTAGGAACAGAACCCATTTCTATTTCTGGAGTGACAGGAGGGTCCCAGCAGCTGACTGTAGTGGAGGCCGAAGTGAGTTTAACTGGGAATGGGTGGCAGAAACACCCCATTGTGACTGGCCCAGAGGCCCCGTGCATCCTCGGCATAGACTATCTCAGAAATGGATATTTCAAAGACCCAAAAGGATATCGTTGGGCTTTTGGAGTAGCTGCTGTAGAGACGGAAGAGATCAAACAACTGAATACCTTGCCTGGTCTCTCAGATGACCCTTCTGCTGTGGGACTGCTAAGAGTTGAAGAACAACAGGTACCAATTGCCACAGCAACAGTGCACCGTCGGCAATACCGCACTGACAGAGACTCTGTGACCCCGATCCATGAGATGATTCGTAAACTGGAGAGCCAAGGGGTGGTCAGTAAGGCTCATTCACCTTTTAACAGCCCCATCTGGCCTGTGCGTAAGCCCAGTGGGGAATGGAGACTGACTGTAGATTATCGTGGTCTGAATGAGGTCACGCCACCACTGAGCGCTGCTGTGCCAGACATGTTGGAGTTGCAGTATGAGCTGGAGTCCAAGGCAGCAAAGTGGTACGCGACCATTGACATTGCCAATGCCTTCTTCTCCATTCCTGTGGCAGCAGAGTGCAGACCCCAGTTTGCTTTCACCTGGAGGGGTGTGCAGTACACCTGGAATCGGCTGCCCCAGGGGTGGAAGCACAGTCCCACCATCTGCCATGGACTGATCCAGGATGCACTGGAAAAGGGTGAGGCTCCGGACCATCTACAGTACATAGATGACATCATTGTGTGGGGGAACACGGCAATGGAAGTCTTTGAGAAAGGAGAGAAGATCATCCAAATTCTCCTGGAAGCCGGTTTTGCCATCAAGAAGAGCAAAGTCAAGGGACCTGCCCAAGAGATCCAGTTCCTGGGAGTGAAGTGGCAAGATGGACGGCGTCAGATTCCCACTGAGGTCATCAATAAGATCACTGCCATGTCCCCACCAACCAACAAGAAGGAAACACAAGCTTTCCTAGGGGCCATTGGCTTTTGGAGGATGCACATCCCTGAGTACAGTCAGATTGTGAGCCCTCTCTACCTGGTTACCCGCAAGAAGAACGATTTCCACTGGGGCCCTGAACAGCAACACGCCTTTGCCCAGATCAAGCAGGAGATCGCTCATGCGGTAGCCCTGGCCCAGTCAGGACGGGACCAGAGGTAAAGAACGTGCTCTACTCTGCAGCCGGGAGCCATGGTCTGTCCTGGAGCCTGTGGCAGAAGGTGCCAGGTGAGACTCGAGGCCGGCCACTGGGATTCTGGAGCCGAAGCTACAGAGGGTCTGAAGCCAACTACACTCCCACAGAGAAGGAGATCTTGGCCGCCTACGAAGGAGTTCAAGCTGCCTCAGAGGTGATTGGCACTGAAGCACAACTCCTCCTGGCACCCCGACTACCGGTGCTGGGGTGGATGTTTAAAGGAAAGGTTCCCTCCACCCACCATGCCACCGATGCTACATGGAGCAAATGGATCGCCCTCATCACTCAGCGCGCCCGTATTGGTAACCCGAATCGCCCTGGGATTTTGGAAGTAATCACCAACTGGCCAGAAGCTGAGAACTTCAGTCTCACTGACGAAGAAGAACAAGTAACCCGGGCTGAAGAAGCTCCACCATACAACCAACTGCCAGCAGAAGAAACACGCTACGCTCTTTTCACTGATGGTTCCTGTCGCATCGTAGGGATGAACCGGAAGTGGAAAGCAGCCGTATGGAGCCCCACAAGACAAGTTGCACACGCCACTGAAGGAGAAGGTGGGTCAAGCCAGCTTGCTGAACTCAAAGCTGTTCAATTGGCCCTGGACATTGCTGAAAGAGAGAAGTGGCCGAAGCTCTACCTCTACACTGATTCGTGGATGGTGGCTAATGCTCTGTGGGGCTGGCTGGAAAGGTGGAAAAAAGCCAACTGGCAGCGTAGGGGAAAACCAATCTGGGCTGCTGATGAGTGGAAGGACATTGCCATCAGGGTAGGGAAACTACCTGTGAAAGTCCGTCATGTGGATGCCCATGTCCCCAAGAGTCGGGCTAATGAGGAGCACCGGAACAACGAGCAAGTAGATCAAGCTGCGAGGATAAAGGTATCCAAGGTAGACTTGGATTGGCAACACAAGGGAGAGTTGTTCCTAGCTCGGTGGGCCCATGATGCTTCAGGTCATCAGGGCAGAGATGCCACCTATAAGTGGGCACGAGACCGAGGGGTGGATCTAACCATGAACAGTATTTCACAGGTTATCCACGACTGTGAGACGTGTGCTGCCATCAAGCAGGCCAAGCGGGTGAAGCCCCTCTGGTACGGTGGACGGTGGTCCAAGTACAAGTATGGGGAGGCCTGGCAGATTGATTACATCACACTGCCCCAAACCCGCCAAGGCAAGCGCTACGTGCTGACCATGGTGGAAGCCACCACTGGGTGGCTGGAGACCTATCCTGTGCCTCATGCCACCGCCCGGAACACCATCCTGGGCCTGGAAAAACAAGTCCTGTGGAGACATGGCACCCCTGAGAGAATTGAGTCGGACAACGGGACTCATTTCAAGAACAGCCTCATAAACACCTGGGCTAAGGAACACGGCATTGAATGGATATATCACATCCCTTATCATGCACCAGCTGCCGGGAAAGTTGAACGGTGCAATGGACTGCTTAAGACCACCCTGAAAGCACTTGGCGGGGGGACCTTCAGAAATTGGGAAGTGAACTTAGCAAAGGCCACCTGGATGGTCAACACCCGAGGGTCTATTAATCGAGCTGGTCCTGCCCAGTCTACCCCTTTGCACACAGTGGATGGAGACAAAGTCCCTGTAGTACATATGAGAGGTATCTTAGGAAAGACTGTTTGGGTAAACCCCACCTTGGGCAAAGGTGAACCCACCCGTGGGATTGTTTTTGCTCAAGGACCTGGTAACACTTGGTGGGTGATGCAGAAAGATGGGAAAACCAGTTGTGTACCACAGGAAAACCTAATCCTAAGTGAGAACTGAGTGTGAGGGTTCATTCTGTATAGTGGAGTTTATTAATTTATGATACAGATGGTAATAGAATAAGGGGTGGAACGTTGTCTTGGGTTGTGGAGCTGGGTTTTGTGTATTCTATTTACATCTGTTTTGAGGCCTGATGACCCACCTTGATAGGCCATTGTTACCTTCCCCAGCCTGTGCGGTGCATTTGCATTTCTACACATCTCATGCCCTGGCGGTGGGGGGTGGGGGGGAGGGGGGGGTGGCCGGGGGTTGGCGGTTCGGCCCTGCTGCAGGAGTGGTTCGGCCCTGCTGCAGGAGTGGTTCGGCCCTGCTGCAGGAGTGGGGTGCGCGGCGCTTCCTTCGCGGCGGTGTGGGAAGAGCTTCTTCGTCTCCTGTGCTGGCCATCCTGTCTCCCTCCTCGCCGCCCCTGAACCGGTTTCTTCGCAGAATCATCTCTGCTCCAACAGGATCACGTCTGCCACTCCAGAAGTGTTTGGACTGTTTACGTTTGGACTGTTATCAACATCCTGAATCACAGGGTCAGATTGAAACTCTGACTTTGTCAGGGTTTTCTTCTAAAATTATTGTTTATTTGTTTATTTGTTTGTTTGGTTGGGTGGTTTTGTTTCCTATCATATTTGTATTGTTAAACCTCCTAGTAAAGAACTGTTATTCCTATTCCCAACATCTTCGCCTGAGAGCCCTTGATTGCAAAATTATAATTCGTCGGGGTGCGAGGGGTTGGTATTCTCCATCCTAGGGGAACCTCAGTTTCCCTGGCAGATACCTGTCTTTCCAAACCAAGACACCATGGGAAACCAAAGTCTCCACTCCAGGCTCCTCATGTCAGTTTATAGAAGGCCTTTGGAAATACAAGGGCAGAAAAACTTATATCTGGCGGTAGACTGCACCCGGGAGATGTCTTCATTTGTATGGAATTTCAGTGGAATTTTCGTAGGTAGAAGCCCAATGGTCGACAGACATTATTAGACATGAACGGTGGCCCATTTCCATGAGAAACCAAAGTCTCCACCCCAGGTTCCTGATGTCAGTTTTTAGGAGGCCTTTGGCACTAGAAGGGCAAACAAACTTCCAACTGGTGGGAGATTCCATCTGGGAAATATCCTCATTTGTGAGGAATTTCAGTAGGCATAACTCCAGTGGCAGGCAGACAGCATTAGACACGAACAGTGGCCCTTTTCCATGGGAAACCAAAATCTCCACCCCATGTTGCTTCTGTCACTTTGTAGGAGGCGATTTCCAATATAAGGGCAGAGAAACTTCCATCTGGTTGTAGATTGCACCTGGGAGATATCCTCATTTCTATGGAGTTTTAGTGGAATTTTAGTAGGAAGAAGCACAGTGGCAGGCAGACAGCATTAGACACGAACAATGGCCCATTTCTATGGGAAACCAAAGCCTCCACTCCGGATTCCGGGTGTCAGTTTGTAGGAGGCCTTTGGCACTACAAGGGCAGACAATGTTCCGTCTGATGGTTGATTGCATTGAGGAGATATCCTCATTTGTATGGAATTTCAGATGGCAGAAGCCCAGTGGCAGGCAGACAGCATTAGACACGAACAATGGACCTTTTCCATGGGAAACCAAAGTCTCCACATCACGTTCCTGATGTCAGTTTGTAGGAGGCCTTTGGAAATACAAGGGCAGGCAAACTTCCATCTGGTGGTAGATTGCACCTGGGAGATAACCTCATTTCTATAGAATTTTAGTGGAATTTCAGCAGGTAAAAGCCCAGTGGCAGGCAGACAGCATTAGACACGAACGGTGGCCCATTACCTTGGGAAACCAAAGTCTCCACCCCACGTTCCTGATGTCAGTTTTTACGAGGCCTTTGGCACAAGGAGGGCAAACAAACGTCCACCTGGTGGTAGATTGCACCTGGGAGATATCCTCATTTGTATGGAACTTCAGCAGTCATCACCACAGTGCCAGGCAGACAGCATTAGACACGAACGGTGGGCATTTCTTTGGGAAACAAAAGTCTCCACCCCCCGTTCGGGATGTCAGTTTTTAGGTGGCCTTTGGCACTACGGGGGCAGAAAAACTTCCACCCAGTGGTAGATTACACCTGCGAGATATCCTCATTTGTATGGAACTTCAGCAGTCATCACCACAGTGCCAGGCAGACAGCATTAGACAGGAACGGTGGTCCTTTTCCATGGGAAAGCAAAGTCTCCACCCCAGGTTCCTGATGGCAGTTTGTAGGAGGCCTTTGGAAACACAAGGGCAGAGAATCTTCCATCTGGTGTTAGATTGCACCTGGGAGATATACTCATTTGTATGGAATTTTAGTGGAATATTAGTAGACAGAATCCCAGCTGAAGGTAGACAGAATTAGACATGAATAGTGGCTCATTTCCATGGGAAACCAAAGTCTCCACCCCAGGTTCCTCATGTCATTTTCTAGGAGGCCTCTGGCACTACAGGAGGAGACAAAGTTCCAATTGGTGGTATATTGCATCTAGGAGATATCCTCATTTGTATGTAATTTTAATAGCCATAAGCCCAGTGGCAGGCAGACAGTATTAGACGCGAACGGTGGCCCTTTTCCATGGGAAACCAAAGTCTCCGCCTCAGGTTCTTGATGTCAATTTGTAGGAAGCCTTTGGCTCTACAGGGGCAGACAAACTTCCATCTGGTGGTAGATTGCACCTGGGAGACATGCTCATTTGTATAGAATTTTAGTGGAATTTTAGTCGGCATAAGCCCAGTGTCTCGCAGACAGCATTAGACACGAACTGTGGTCCATTTCCTTGGGAAACCAAAGTCTCCATCTCACGTGCCTGATGTCAGTTTGTAGGAGGTCTTTGGCACTACAAGGGCAGATAAACTTCCAACTGGTGGTAGATTCCGTGCGGGAGATATCCTCATTTGTGAGGAATTTCAGCAGGCATAACCCCAGTGGCAGGCAGACAGCATTAGACACAAACGGTGGTCCTTTTCCATGGGAAACCGAAGTCTCTACCCCACGTTCCTGATATTAGTTTGTAAGAGGCCTTTGGAAGTACAAGGGCAGAAAAACTTCCATCTGGTGGTAGATTGCACCTGGGAGATATCCTCATTTTTATGGAATTTCAGTGGTATTAAAGTAGGCAGAAATCCAGCAGCAGGCAGACTGCTTTACACACGAACGCTGGCCCATATCCATGGGAAACCAATGTGTCCACTCCAGGCTCCTCATGTCAGTTTATAGAAGGCCTTTGGAAATACAAGGGCAGAAAAACTTATATCTGGCGGTAGACTGCACCCGGGAGATGTCTTCATTTGTATGGAATTTCAGTGGAATTTTCGTAGGTAGAAGCCCAATGGCCGACAGACATTATTAGACACGAACGGTGGCCCATTTCCATGAGAAACCAAAGTCTCCAACCCAGGTTCCTGATGTCAGTTTTTAGGAGGCCTTTGGCACTAGAAGGGCAAACAGACTTCCAACTGGTGGGAGATTCCATCTGGGAAATATCCTCATTTGTGAGGAATTTCAGTAGGCATAACTCCAGTGGCAGGCAGACAGCATTAGACACGAACAGTGGCCCTTTTCCATGGGAAACCAAAATCTCCACCCCACGTTGCTGATGTCTCATTGTAGGAGGCGTTTTCCAATATAAGGGCAGAGAAACTTCCATCTGGTTGTAGATTGCACCTGGGAGATATCCTCATTTCTATGGAGTTTTAGTGGAATTTTAGTAGGAAGAAGCACAGTGGCAGGCAGACAGCATTAGACACGAACAATGGCCCATTTTTTATGGGAAACCAAAGTCTCCACCCCACGTTCTTGATGTCCGTTTCTAGGAGGCCTTTGACACTACAAAGGTAGACAAACTTCCGTCTGGTGGTTGATTGCATCGGGGAGATATCCTCATTTGTATGGAACTTCAGCAGGTAGAAGCCCAGTGGCAGGCAGACAGCATTAGACATGAACGGTGGCCCTTTTCCCATGGGCAGCCAAAGTCTCCAAGCCACGTTCCTGATGTCAGGTTTTAGGAGGCCTTTGGCAGTACAAGGGCAAACAAACTTCCCTCTGGTGGCTGATTGCATCGGGGAGATATCCTCATTTGTATGGAATTTCAGCAGGTAAAAGCCCAGTGGCAGGCAGACAGCATTAGACATGAACGGTGGCCCTTTTCCATGGGAAAACAAAGTCTCCAACCCAGGCTCCTGATGTCAGTTTGTAGGAGGCCTTTGGCATAAAAAGGGCAGACAAACTTCCATCTGGTGGGAAATTGCATTTGGGAGATATCCTCATTTGTAGGGAATTTTGGTAGGCTTCTGCCCACTGGCAGGCAGACAGCATTAGACACGAACCGTGGCCCCTTTCCATGGAAAAACAAATTATCCATCCTATGTTCCTGATGTCAGTTTTTAGGAGGCTTTTGGCACTGCAAGGGCTGACAAACTTCCACCTGGTGGTAGATTGCACCTGGGACTTATCAGCATTTGTATGGAACTGCAGCAGTCATAACCACAGTGCCAGGCAGACAGCATTAGACCCGAATGGTGGCCCTTTTCCATGGGAAACCAAAGTCTACGCCCCAGTTTCCTGATGTTAATTTGTAGGAAGCCTTTAACACTACAAGGGCAGACAAACTTCCATCTGGTGGTAGATTGCACCTGGGAGGTATCCTCATTTGTATGGAATTTTAGTGGAATTTTAGTAGGCATAAGCCCAGTATCTGGCAGACAGCATTACACACGAACAGTGGCCCTTTTCCATGGGAAACCAAAATCTCCACCCCATGTTGCTGATGTCACTTTGTAGGAGACGTTTTCCAATATAAGGGCAGAGAAACTTCCATCTGGTTGTAGATTGCACCTGGGAGATATCCTCATTTTTATGGAGTTTTAGTGGAATTTTAGTAGGAAGAAACCCCGTGGGAGGCAGACAGCATTAGACAAGAAAAATGGCACATTTGATGGAAAACCAAAGTCTCCACCCCTCGTTCCTTTTGTCCATTTCTAGGAGGCCTTTGGCACTACAAGGGCAAACAAACTTCCGTCTGGTGGTTGATTGCATCGTTGAGATATCCTCATTTTTATGGAATTTCATCAGGTAGAAGCCCAGTGGCAGGCAGACAGCATTAGAGAGGAACGGTGGCCCTTTTCCATGGGAAAACAAAGTCTCCAACCAGGCTCCTGATGTCAGTTTTTAGTAGGCCTTTGGCATTAAAAGGGCAGACAAACTTCCATCTGGTGGGAAATTTTGTTAGGTAGATATCCTCATTTGTATGTAATTTCAGTAGTCATAAGCCCAGTGGCAAGGAGACAGCATTAAACAACAAGGGTGCCCCTTTTCCATGGGAAACCAAAGCCTCCTTTCCAGAATCCTGATGTCAGTTTGTAGGAGGCCTTTGGCATTACAAGGGCAGACAAACTTTCATCTGGTGGTAGACTCTATCTGGGAGATATCCTCATTTGTACGGGATTTTACTAGGCATAATCCCAGTGGCAGTCACATAGCATTAGACACAAACGGTGGCCCATTTCCATGGGAAAACAAAGCCTCCACCCCACGTTCCTGATGTCAATTTATAGAAGGCGTTTGGAACTACAAGGGCAGAAAAACTTCCATCTGGTGGTAGATTGCACCTGGGAATTATCCTCATTTCTCTGGAATTTTATTGGAATTTTATTACGAAGATCCCCAGTGGCAGGCAGACAGCTTTAGACACGAACGGTGGCCCATTTTTATGGGAAACCAAAGTCTCCACCCCACGTTCCTGATGTCCGTTACTAGGAGGCCTTCGGCAGTACAAGGGTAGACAAACTTCCACCTGGTGGTAGATTGCTCCTGGGAGATATCCTCATTTGTATGGACCTTCAGCAGTCATAACCACAGTGCCAGGCAGACAGCATTAGACAGGAACGGTGGTCCTTTTCCTAGGGAAACCAAAGTCTCCACACCACGTTCCCGATGTCAGGTTTTAGTAGGCCATTGATAGTACAAGGGCAAACAAACTTCCGTCTGGTGGTTGATTGCATCGGGAAGATATCCACATTTGTATGGAATTTCAGCAGATAGAAGCCCAGTGGCAGGCAGACAGCATTAGACACGAACGGTGGCCCTTTTCCATGGGAAAACAAAGTCTCCAACCCAGGCTCCTGATGTCAGTTTGTAGGAGGCCTTTGGCACTCCAAGGGCAGACAAACCTCAATCTCGTGGTGGATCGCACCTCGTAGATGTCCTTATTTGTATGGAATTTTAGTGGTATTTTAGTACTCAGAAGCCCAGTTGCAGACAGAGAGCATTAAACATGAACGGTGGGCCTTTTCCATAGGAAACCAAAGTCTCCACGCCAGGTTCCGAATGTCAGTATAAAGGAGGCCTTTGGCACTGCAAGAGCAGACAAACTTCCATCTGGTGGCATATTGCATCTGGGAGATATCCTCATTTGTATGGAACTTCAGCAGTCATAACCACAGTGCCAGGCAGACAGCATTAGACAGGAACGGTGGTCCTTTTCCATGGGAAACCAAAGTCTCCACCCTAGGTTTCTGATGGCAGTTTGTAGGAGGCCTTTGGAAACATAAGGGCAGAGAAACTTCCATCTGGTGTTAGTTTGCAACTGGGAGATATTCGCATTTGTATGGAATTTTAGTGGAATTTTAATAGGAAGAAGCCCAGTGGCAAGCAGACAGCATTACACACGAACGGTGGCCCATTTGTATGGGAAACCAAAGTGGCCACTCCCGGTTCCTGATGTCAGTTTTTAGGAGGCCTTTGCCACTACAAGGGCAGGCAAACTTCCTTCTGGTGGTAAATTGCATCTGCGAGATATGCTCATTTGTATGGAGATTTAGCAGGCATATGCCCAGTGGCAGGCACACAGCTTTAGGCATGAACAGTGCCCTATTCCACGGGAAACCAAATTATACATCCTACGTTGTGGAGAGAATGTGAATTGGAAGGGACAGACTGCGTTTGCGGAAGACGAATCGAGTTGTAACGCGAAGCAGGGCCAGGCAAATCCCTCTCCAGAGATAACCTTTATCTCAAGGTCACAGACCCCTCTCTCTTTCCTTGCATACCAGTACTTTTCCACTACCCTTAAGAAACTAGTAAGACCCCCTATGACGTAGCGAAACCCAGAAGGTACTTAAACCCTGTGTTTTAGATAATAAACGCTTTTGACCAAACACATCACATTGGTGTTAACTGAGTCATTTGCCCGAACCCCACGCTCGCAGCTCGTGGTGGTCGTGTCTTCAATTAAACCCAGGCCACCAAGGCGATGGCTGAATAAGCCGCAACACTACGTTTAAGAAGAGAGTTTATAGGAGCCCTTTGGCACTACAAGGGCAGAGAAACTTCAAACCGGGAGTAGATTGCACCTGCGAGATATTCTCAATTTTATAGAATTTTAGAGGAATTTCAGTCCGCCGAATCCCACCGGCAGGCACACAGAATTAGACATGAATAGCGGCCTTTTCCAGGGGAAACCAAAGTCTCCAGGCCAGGTTCCTGATGTCAGCTTTTAGGAGGCCTTTTGCACTTCAAGAACAGACAAACTTCCGACTGGTGGCATATTGCATCTTGGAGATATCCTCATTTGTATGGAATTATAGTGGAATTAAAGTAGGCAGAAGCCCAGTGGCAAGTAGACAGCATTAAACACCAACGGTGGCCGATTTCCATGGGAAACCAAAGTCTCCACCCCACGTTCATGATGTCCGTTTCTAGGAGGCCTTTGGAACTACAAGAGCAGACAAACTTCCAACTGGTGGCATATTGTATCTGGGAGATATCCTCATTTGTATGTAATTTCTGTAGCCATAAGCCCAGTGGCCGACAGACAGCATTAGACACGAACGGTGGCCCTTTTCCATGGGAAACCGAATTCTCCACTCCAGGCTCCTGATGTCAATTTGTAGGAGGCCTTTGGCACTACAGGGGCAGACAAACTTCCGTCAGCTGGTTGATTGCATCGGAGAGATTTCCAAATATCTTTGGAATTTCAGCAGGCAGAAGCCCAGTGGCAGGCAGACAGCATTAGACATGAACGCTGGCCCTTTTCCATGGGAAAACAAAGTCTCCACCCCTGGTTCCTGATGTCAGTTTTTTAGGAGGGCTTTGGTACTACAAGGGCAGAGAATCTTCCATCTGGTTGTGGATTGCACCTAGGAGATATCCTCATTTCTATGGAATTTTAGTGGAATTTTAATAGGAAGAAGCCCAGTGGCAAGCAGACAGCATTACACACGAACAGTCGCCCATTTTCATGGGAAACCAAAGTCGCCACTCCCGGTTCCTGATGTCAGTTTTTAGGAGGTTTTTGCCACTACAAGGGCAGGCAAACTTCCATCTGGTGGTAAATTGCATCTGCGAGATATCCTCATTTGTATGGAATTTTAGCAGGCATACGCCCAGTGGCAGGCACACAGCATTTGGCATGAACAGTGGCCCTTTTCCATGGGAAACAAAATTATCCATCCTATGTTTCAGATGTCAGTTTATAGGAGCCCTTTGGCACTACAAGGGCAGAGAAACTTCAAACTGGGGGAGGATTGCACCTGCGAAATATTCCCATTTGTATAGAATTTTAGAGGAATTTTAGTACGCAGAATCCGAGCTGCAGGCACACAGAATTAGACATGAATAGTGGCCCTTTTCCAGGGGAAACCAAACTCCCCACCCCACGTTCCTCATGTCAGTTTTTACGAGGACTTTGGCACTATAAGGGCAGACATACTTCCAACTGGTGGTAGATTCCATCAGGGAGATATCCTCATTTGTGAGGAATTTCAGCAGGCATAACCCCAGTGGCAGGCAGACACCATTAGACACGAACGGTGGCCCTTTTCCATGGGAAACAAAAATCTTCACCCGTGGTTCCTGATGTCAGGTTTTAGGAGGCCTTTGCCACTACAAGGGCAGACAAACTTCCATCTGATGGAAAATTCCATCTGGGAGATATCCTCATTTGTATGGAATTTTACTAGGCATAAGCCCAGTGGCAGGCACAGAGCATTAGACAAAAACGGTGCCCCATTTCCATGGAAACCAAAGTCTCCACCTCACGTTCCTGATGTCAGTTTTTAGGAGGCCTTTGGCACTACAAGGGCAGACAAACTTCCAACTGGTGGTAGATTCCATCTGGGAGATGTCCTCATTTGTATGGAATTTTAGTGGAATTTTAGTACTCAGAAGCCCAGTTGCAGACCGACAGCATTAAATACGAACGGTGGGCCTTTTCCATAGGAAACCAAAGTTCCAGGCCAGGTTCCAGATATCACTTTGAACGAGGCCTTTGGCACTGCAAGAGCAGACAAACTTCCATCTGGTGGCATATTGCATCTGGGAGATATCCTCATTTGTATGTAATTTCAGTAGTCATAAGCCCACTGGCAAAGAGACAGCATTAAACACCAAGGGTGGCCCTATTCCAAGGGAAACCAAGGCGTCCTCTCCAGATTCCTGATGTCAGTTTGTAGGAGGCCGTTGGCATTACAAGGGCAGACAAACTTTCAAGTGGTGGTAGATTCCATCTGGGAGATATCCTCATTTGTATGGAATTTTACTAGGCATAAGCCCAGTGGCAGGCGCATAGCATTAGACACAAACGGTGGCCCTTTTCCATGGGAAACCAAAGTCTCCACCCCACGTTCCTGATGTCAGTTTTTAGGAGGCCTTTGGCACTACAAGGGCAGACAAACTTTCATCTGGTGGTAGATTGCACCTGGGAGATATCCTCATTTGTATGGAACTTCAGCACTCATAATCTCAAAGCCAGGCAGACAGCATTAGAAACGAACGATGGACCTTCTCCATGGGAAACCAAAGTCTTCACCCCACGTTCCTGATGTCAGTTTTTTGGAGGCCTTTGGCACTACAAGGGCAGACAAACTTCCACCTGGTGGTAGATTGCACCTGGGAGATATCCTCATTTGTATGGAACTTCAGAAGGCATAACCCCAGTGGCAGGCAGACAGCATTAGACACGAACGGTGGTCCTTTTCCATTGGAAACCAAAGTCTCCACGCCTGGTTCCTGATGTCAGTTTTTTAGGGGGCTTTTGCCACTACAAGGGCAGACAAACTTCCATCTCGTGGTAAATTGCATCTGCGAGATATCCTCATTTGTATGGAATTTTAGCAGGCATACGCCCAGTGGCAGGCACACAGCATTAGGCATGAACAGTGGTCCTTTTTTGCATGGGAAACCAAATTATCCATCCTATGTTTCAGATGTCAGTTTATAGGAGCCCTTTGGCACTACAAGGGCAGAGAAACTTTAAACTGGGGGAGGATTGCACCTGCGAAATATTCCCATTTGTATTAAATTTTAGAGGAATTTTAGTACGCAGATTCCCAGCTGCAGGCACACAGAATTAGACATGAATAGTGGCCCTTTTCCAGGGGAAAACAAAGTCTCCAGGCCAGGTTCCTGATGCCAGTTTTTAGGAGGCCTTTTGCACTACAAGAACAGAAAAACTTCCAACTGGTGGCATATTGCGTCTTGGAGATATCCTCATTTGTATGGAATTTTAGTGGAATTAAAGTAGGCAGAAGCCCAGTGGCAAGTAGACAGCATTAAACACCAACGGTGGCCCATTTCCATGGGAAAACAAAGTCTCCACACCACGTGCCTTATGTCCGTTTATAGGAGGACGTTTGCAATACAAGAGCAGACAAATTTCCAACTGCTGGCTTATTGCATCGGGGAGATATCCTCAATTGCATGTAATTTCAGTCGCCATAAGCCCAGTGGCAGGCAGCAGCATTAGACACGAATGCTGGCCCTTTTCCATGGGAAACCAAAGTCTCCACTCCAGGCTCCTGATGTCAATTTGTAGGATGCCTTTGGCACTACAGGGGCAGAGGAACTTCCGTCAGGCGGTTGATTACATCAGAGAGATTTCCAAATTTTTTGGGAATTCCAGCACGCAGAAGCCCAGTGGCAGGCAGACAGCATTAGACACGAACGGTGGCTCTTTTCCATGGGAAAACATAGACTCCACTCCTGGTTCCTGATGTCAGTTTTTTAGGAAGGCTTTGGTACTACAAGGGCAGAGAATCTTCCATCTGGTTGTAGATTGCACCTGGGAGATATCCTTATTTCTAAGGAATTTTAGTGGAATTTTAGTAGGAAGAAGCCCAGTGGCAGGCAGAGAGCATTAGACACGAACGGCCGCCCATTTCTATGGGAAAGCATAGTCTCCACCCCATGTTCTGGATGTCCGTTTCTCAGAGGACTTTGGAACTACACGGCCAGACAAACTTCCTCCGGGTGGTAGATTGCACCGAGGAGATATCCTCATCTGTATGGAACTTCAGCAGTCATAACCACAGTTCCGGGCAGAAAGCATTAGACACGAACACTGGCCCATTTCCATGGGAAACCAAAGTCTCCAGTCCAGGTTCCTGATGTCAGTTTATAGGAGGCCCTTTGCACTTTGAGGGCCGACAAAGTTCCGTCTGGTGGTGGATTGCATCGGGGAGATATCCTCATTTGTATGGAATTTCAGAAGGCAGAAGCCCAGTGGCAGGCAGACAGCATTAGACACGAAGGGTGGCCCATTTCCTTGGGAAACCAAAGTCTCCACCCCACGTTCCTGATGTCAGTTTTTAGGAGGACTTTGGCACTAGAAGGGCCGACAAACTTTTAACTGGTGGCAGATTCCATCTGGGAGATATCCTCATTTGTGAGGAATTTCAGCAGGTATAACCCCAGTGGCAGGCAGACAGCAGTAGACACGGACGGTGGCCCTTTTCCATGGGAAACCAAAATCTCCACCCCACGTTGCTGATGTCACTTTGTAGGAGGCGTTATCCAATATAAGGGCAGAGAAACTTCCATCTGGTTGTAGATTGCACCTGGGAGATACCTTCATTTCTATGGAAATTTAGTGGAATTTTAGTAGGAAGAAGGCCAGTGGCAGGCAGACAGCATTAGACATGAGCGGTGGCCCATTTCTATGGGAAACCAAAGTCTCCACCCCGACGTCCTGATGTCAGTTTAAAGGAGGCCTTTGGGACTACAAGGGCAGACAAACTTCTACCTGGTGGTAGATTGCACCTGGGAGATATCCTCATTTGTATGGAACTTCAGCTGTCATAACCACAATGCCAGGCAGACAGCATTAGATACGAACGGTGGTCCTTTTCCATGGGAAACCAAAGTCTCCAAACCACGTTCCCGATGTCAGATTTTAGGAGGCCTTTGCCACTACAAGGGCAGGCAAACTTTCATCTGGTGGTAAATGGCATCTGCGAGATATCCTCATTTGCATGGAATTTTAGCAGGCATACGCCCAGTGGCAGGCACACAGCATTAGGCATGAACAGTGGCCTTTTTCCATGGGAAACCAAATCATCCATCCGACGTTTCAGATGTCAGTTTATAGGAGCCCTTTGGCACTACAAGGGCAGAAAACTTCAAACCGGGGGCAGATTGCACCTGCGAGATATTCTCATTTGTATAGAATTTTAGAGCAATTTTAGTACGCAGAATCCCAGCAGCAGGCACACAGAATTAGACATGAATAGTGGCCCTTTTCCAGGGGAAAGCAAAGTCTCCAGATCAGGTTCCTGATGTCAGTTTTTATGAGGCCTTTTGCACTACAAGAACAGACAAACTTCTGACTGGTGGCATATTGCATCTTGGAGATATCCTCATTTGTATGGAATTTTAGTGGAATTAAAGTGACAGAAGCCCAGTGGCATGTCGACAGCATTAAACACCAACGGTGGCCCATTTCCATGGGAAACCAAAATCTCCACCCCACGTTCCTGATGTCCGTTTCTAGGATGCCTTTGGCACTACAAGAGCAGACAAACTTGCAACTGGTGGCATATTGCATCTGGGTGATATCCTCATTTGTATGTAATTTCAGTAGCCATAAGCCCAGTGGCAGGCAGACAGCATTAGACACGAACGCTGACCCTTTTCCATGGGAAACCAAAGTCTCCACTCCAGGCTCCTGATGTCAATTTGTAGGAGGCATTTGGCATTACAGAGGCAGAAAAACTTCTGTCAGGAGGTAGATTGCATCGGAGTGATTTCGAAATTTCTTTGGAATTTGAGCAGGCAGGAGCCCAGTGGCAGGCCGATAGCATTAGACACGATCGCTGGCCCATTTCCATGGGAAAACAAAGTCTGCACCCCTGGTTTCTGATGTCAGTTTTTTAGGAGAGCTTTGGTACTACAAGGGCAGAGATTCTTTTATCTGGTTGTAGATTGCACTTGGAAGATATCCTTATTTCTATGGAATTTTAGTGGAATTTTAGTAGGAAGAAACCCAGTGGCAGGCAGACAGCATTAGGAACGAACGGAGGCCCATTTCCATGGGAAACCAAAGTCTCCACTCCAGGTTCCTGATGTCAGTGTTTAAGAGGCCTTTGGCATTACAAGGGCAGACAAACTTCCGTCAGGTGGTTGATTGCATCGGAGAGATTTCCAAATATCTTTGGAATTTCAGCAGGCAGAAGCCCAGTGACAGGCAGACAGCACTAGACTCGAACGGTGGCCAATTTCCTTGGGAAAACAAAGTCTACACGCCACGTTCCTGATGTCAGTTTGTAGGAGGACTTTGGCACTATAAGGGCAGACATACTTCCATCTGGTGGAAGATTCCATCAGGGAGATATCCTCATTTGTGAGGAATTTCAGCAGGCATAACCCCAGTTGCAGGCAGACACCATTAGACACGAACGGTGGCCCTTTTCCATGGGAAACAAAAATCTCCACCCCTGGTTCCTGATGTCAGTTTTTTAGGAGGCCTTTGCCACTACAAGGGCAGACAAACATCCATCTGATGGTAAATTTCATGTGGGAGATATCCTCATTTGTATGGAACTTTACTAGGCATAAGCCCAGCGGCAGGCACATAGCATTAGGCACAAACGGTGCCCCTTTTCCATGGGAAACCAAAGTCCAATCCACGTTCCTGATGTCAGTATTTAGGAGGCTTTTGGCACTACAAGGGCAGACAAACTTCCAACTGGTGGTAGATTCCATCTGGGAGATATCCTCATTTGTATGGAATTTCAGCAGGCATAACCCCAGTGGGAGGCAGACATCGTTAGACACGAACGGTGGCCCTTTCCCATGGGAATTCAAAATCTCCACCCCACGTTGCTGATGTCACGTTGTAGGAGGTGTTTTCCAATATAAGGGCAGAGAAACTTCCATCTGGTTGTAGATTGCACCTGGGAGATATCCTCATTTCTTTGGAATTTTAGTGGAATTTTAGTAGGAAGTAGGCCAGTGGCAGGCAGACAGCATTAGACAAGAACGCTGGCTCTTTTCCATGGGAAAACAAAGTCTCCACCTCATGTTCCTGATGTCAGTTTGTAAGAGGCCTTTGGCAGTACAAGGTCAGAGGAACTTCCATCTGGTGGTAGATTCCATCTGGGAGATATCCTCATTTGTATGGAATTTTGGTGGAATTTCAGTAGGGAGAAAACCAGTGGCCGGCAGACAGCATTAGACATTAACAGTGGCCCATTTTCATGCAAAACCAAAGTCTCCACCCTAGGTTCCTGATGTCAGATTGTAGGAGGCCTTTGGCACTACAAGAGCAGACAAACTTCCAACTGGTGCCATATTGCATCTGGGAGATATCCACATTTGTATATAATTTCAGTAGTCATAACCCCAGTGGCAGGCAGACAGAATTAGACAAAAACGGTGGCCCTCTTCCATGGGAAAACAAAGTCTCCACCCCATATTCCTGATGTCAGTTTGTAGGAGGCCTTTGGAACTACATGGTCAAAGAAACTTCCATCTGGTGGTAGATTCCACCTGGGAGATATCCTCATTTGTATGTAATTTCGGTAGGCATAAACCCAGTGGCAAGGAGACAGCATTAAACACCAAGGGTGGCCCTTTTCCATGGGAAACCAAAGCGTCCTCTCCAGATTCCTGATGTCAGTTTGTAGGAGGTCATTGGCATTACAATGGTAGAAAAACTTTCAAGTGGTGGTAGACTCCATCTGGGAGATATCCTCATTTGTATTGAATTTTCCTAGGCAGAGGCCCATTGGCAGGCACATAGCATTAGACACAAACGGTGGCCCATTTCTATGGGAAACCAAAGTCTCCACCGCACGCTCCAGATGTCAGTTTGTAAAAGGCCTTTGGAACTACAAGGGCAGACAAACTTCCACCTGGTGGTAGATTGCACCTCGGAGATATCCTCATTTGTATGGAACTTCAGCAGTCATAACCACAGTGCCAGGCAGACAGCATTAGACAGGAACGGTGGTCCTTTTCCATGGGAAACCAAAGTCTCCACCCTAGGTTCCTAATGTCAGTTTGTAGGAGGCCTTTGGAAACACAAGGGCAGAGAAACTTCCATCTGGTGTTATATTGCATTTGGGAGATAATCTCATTTGTATGGAATTTTAGTGGAATTTTAGTAGGCAGAATCCCAGCGGCAGGAAGACAAAATTAGACAGGAATAGTGGCCCATTTCCATGGGAAACCAATGTCTCCACACCACGTTCCTGATGTCATTTTTTAGGAGGCCTCTGGCACTACAAGAGGAGACAAACTTCCAACTGGTGGCATATTGCATCTGGGAGATATCCTCATTTGTATGTAATTTTAGTTGCCATAAGCCCACTGGCAGTCAGACAGCATTAGACACGAACGCTGGCCATTTCCATGGGAAACCGAAGTCTCCACCTCACGTACTGGAATGTCAGTTTGTAGGAGGCCATTGGCACTACAAGGCCAGACAAACTTCCAACTGGTGGTCGGTTGCATCTGGGAGATATCCGCATTTGTATGCAATTTTAGCAGCCATAAGCCTAGTGGCAGGCAGACAGCATTAGACAGGAACGGTGGCCCTTTTCCATGAAAAACCAAAGTCTTCACCCCACGTTCCTAATGTCAGTTTTCAGGAGGCCTGTGGCACTACAAGTGCGGACAAACTTCCATCTCGTGGTATATTCCATATGGGAGATATCCTTATTTATATGGAATTTTAGTTGAATTTAATTAGGCAGAATCCGAGAAGGCATCAGAGAACATCAGACAGGAACGGTGGCCCTTTTCCATGGGAAACCAAAGTCTCCACCCCAGGTTCCTGATGTCAGTTTTTAGGAGGCCTTTGGAACTAAAAGGGCAGATAAACTTCCAACTGGTGGTAGATTCCAGCTGGGAGATATCCTCATTTTTATGGAATTTTAGCAGGAATAAGCCCAGTGACAGGCAGACAGCATTAGACGCTAACTGTGGCCCTATCCCATGGAAAACCAAAGTCTCCACCTCACATTCCAGATGTTAGTTTGTAGAAGGCCTTTGGCACTACAAGGGCAGAGAAACTTCCATCTTGTGGTAGGTTGCACCTGGGAGATGTCCTCAGTTATATGGAATATCCGAACTCATAATCCCACTGGCAGGAAGTCAGCAATAGACACGAACAGTGGCCCTTTTCCATGGGAAAACAAAGTCTCCATCCCAGGTTCCTGATGTCAGTTCGTAGGAGGCCTTTGGCACTACAAAGGCAGAAAAACTTCCATCTGGTGGAAGATTGCACATTAGAGATAGACTCATTGATATGGAATTTTAGTAGGCATAAGCCAAGTGGCAGGTAGACAGCATTAGACACGAACGGTGGCCCTTTTCCATGGGAAAACAAAGACTTCACCTCACATTCCAGATGTCAGTTTGTAGGAGGCTTTTGGCACTACAAGGGCAGACAAACTTCCGTCTGGTGATTGATTGCATCGGGGAGATATCCACATTTGTATGGAATTTCAGCAGGCAGAAGCCCAGTGGCAGGCAGATAGCATTAGACACAAAGAGTGGTCCTTTTCCATGCGAAACCAAAGTCTCCACCTCATGTTCCTGATGTTAGTTTGTAGGAGGCCTTTGGCACTGCAAGGGCAAACAACCTTCCATGTGCTGGTATATTCCATCTGGGAGATATAGTCATTTCTAAGGAATTACAGCATTCATAATCCCTTTGGCAGGCAGAGAGCATTAGACAGGAAATGTGGCCCTTTTCCATGGGAAACCAAAGTCTCCACCCCATGTTCCTGATGTCAGTTTGTCAGAGGCTTTTGGCAGTACAAGGGCAGACAAACTTCCAGCTGCTGGTAGATTCCTCTGGGAGATATCCTCATTTGTATGGAATTTCAGCAGGCAAAAGCCCAGTGGCAGGCAGACAGCATTCGACACAAACAGTTGTCCTTTTCCATGGGAAACCAATGTCTCCAGCTCACGTTCCCGAATGTCTGTTTGTTGGGGGCCTTTTGCACTACAATGGTAGACAAACTTGAAACTGGTGGTAGATTCCATCTGGGAGATATCTTCATTTGTATCCAATTTTAGTAGCAACCGGCCCAGTGGCAGGCAGACAGCATTAGCAACGAACGGTGGACCTTTCCATGGGAAACCAAAGTCTCCACCCCACGTTCCTGATGTGAATTCGTAGGAGGCCTTTGGCACTAAAAAGGCAGACAAAACTTACATCCGGTAGTAGATTGCACCTGGGAGAAGTCGTCATTTGTTATGGAATTTCAGTCGCCATCGGCACAGTGGCAGGCGGACAGCATTAGACACAAACGGTGGCCCTTTTCCATGGGAAACCAAAGTCTCCACCCCACCTTCCGGATCTCAATTTGTAGGAGGTCTTTGGCACTACAAGGTCAGAAAAACTTCCATTTGGTGGTCGATTCCATCTGGGAGATATCCTCATTTGTATGGAATTTTACTAGGCATAAGCCCAGTGGCAGACAGACAGCATTAGACACCAACAGTGTCCCTTTTCCATGAGAAACCAAAGTCTCCACCCCACATTACGAATGTCAGTTTTTCGGAGGCCTTTCGAACTGCAAGGGCAGAAAAACTTCCAACTGGTTGTATATTCCATGTGGGAGATATCCTCATTTGTATGGAATTTTAGTAATCATAAGCCCAGTGGCAAGGAGACAGCATTGGACATGAAAAGGGCCCTTTTCCATGGGAACCCAACGTCTCCACCCCACGTTCCTGATGTCAGTTTTTAGGAGGCCTTTGGCACTACAAGGGCAGACAAACTTTCATCTGGTGGTAGATTGCACCTGGGAGATATCCTCATTTGTATGGAACTTCAGCACTCATAATCTCAAAGCCAGGCAGACAGCATTAGAAACGAACGATGGACCTTCTCCATGGGAAACCAAAGTCTTCACCCCACGTTCCTGATGTCAGTTTTTTGGAGGCCTTTGGCACTACAAGGGCAGACAAACTTCCACCTGGTGGTAGATTGCACCTGAGAGATATCCTCATTTGTATGGAACTTCAGAAGGCATAACCCCAGTGGCAGGCAGACAGCATTAGACACGAACGGTGGTCCTTTTCCATTGGAAACCAAAGTCTCCACGCCTGGTTCCTGATGTCAGTTTTTTAGGGGGCTTTTGCCACTACAAGGGCAGACAAACTTCCATCTCGTGGTAAATTGCATCTGCGAGATATCCTCATTTGTATGGAATTTTAGCAGGCATACGCCCAGTGGCAGGCACACAGCATTAGGCATGAACAGTGGTCCTTTTTTGCATGGGAAACCAAATTATCCATCCTATGTTTCAGATGTCAGTTTATAGGAGCCCTTTGGCACTACAAGGGCAGAGAAACTTTAAACTGGGGGAGGATTGCACCTGCGAAATATTCCCATTTGTATTAAATTTTAGAGGAATTTTAGTACGCAGATTCCCAGCTGCAGGCACACAGAATTAGACATGAATAGTGGCCCTTTTCCAGGGGAAAACAAAGTCTCCAGGCCAGGTTCCTGATGCCAGTTTTTAGGAGGCCTTTTGCACTACAAGAACAGAAAAACTTCCAACTGGTGGCATATTGCGTCTTGGAGATATCCTCATTTGTATGGAATTTTAGTGGAATTAAAGTAGGCAGAAGCCCAGTGGCAAGTAGACAGCATTAAACACCAACGGTGGCCCATTTCCATGGGAAAACAAAGTCTCCACACCACGTGCCTTATGTCCGTTTATAGGAGGACGTTTGCAATACAAGAGCAGACAAATTTCCAACTGCTGGCTTATTGCATCGGGGAGATATCCTCAATTGCATGTAATTTCAGTCGCCATAAGCCCAGTGGCAGGCAGCAGCATTAGACACGAATGCTGGCCCTTTTCCATGGGAAACCAAAGTCTCCACTCCAGGCTCCTGATGTCAATTTGTAGGATGCCTTTGGCACTACAGGGGCAGAGGAACTTCCGTCAGGCGGTTGATTACATCAGAGAGATTTCCAAATTTTTTGGGAATTCCAGCACGCAGAAGCCCAGTGGCAGGCAGACAGCATTAGACACGAACGGTGGCTCTTTTCCATGGGAAAACATAGACTCCACTCCTGGTTCCTGATGTCAGTTTTTTAGGAAGGCTTTGGTACTACAAGGGCAGAGAATCTTCCATCTGGTTGTAGATTGCACCTGGGAGATATCCTTATTTCTAAGGAATTTTAGTGGAATTTTAGTAGGAAGAAGCCCAGTGGCAGGCAGAGAGCATTAGACACGAACGGCCGCCCATTTCTATGGGAAAGCATAGTCTCCACCCCATGTTCTGGATGTCCGTTTCTCAGAGGACTTTGGAACTACACGGCCAGACAAACTTCCTCCGGGTGGTAGATTGCACCGAGGAGATATCCTCATCTGTATGGAACTTCAGCAGTCATAACCACAGTTCCGGGCAGAAAGCATTAGACACGAACACTGGCCCATTTCCATGGGAAACCAAAGTCTCCAGTCCAGGTTCCTGATGTCAGTTTATAGGAGGCCCTTTGCACTTTGAGGGCCGACAAAGTTCCGTCTGGTGGTGGATTGCATCGGGGAGATATCCTCATTTGTATGGAATTTCAGAAGGCAGAAGCCCAGTGGCAGGCAGACAGCATTAGACACGAAGGGTGGCCCATTTCCTTGGGAAACCAAAGTCTCCACCCCACGTTCCTGATGTCAGTTTTTAGGAGGACTTTGGCACTAGAAGGGCCGACAAACTTTTAACTGGTGGCAGATTCCATCTGGGAGATATCCTCATTTGTGAGGAATTTCAGCAGGTATAACCCCAGTGGCAGGCAGACAGCAGTAGACACGGACGGTGGCCCTTTTCCATGGGAAACCAAAATCTCCACCCCACGTTGCTGATGTCACTTTGTAGGAGGCGTTATCCAATATAAGGGCAGAGAAACTTCCATCTGGTTGTAGATTGCACCTGGGAGATACCTTCATTTCTATGGAAATTTAGTGGAATTTTAGTAGGAAGAAGGCCAGTGGCAGGCAGACAGCATTAGACATGAGCGGTGGCCCATTTCTATGGGAAACCAAAGTCTCCACCCCGACGTCCTGATGTCAGTTTAAAGGAGGCCTTTGGGACTACAAGGGCAGACAAACTTCTACCTGGTGGTAGATTGCACCTGGGAGATATCCTCATTTGTATGGAACTTCAGCTGTCATAACCACAATGCCAGGCAGACAGCATTAGATACGAGCGGTGGTCCTTTTCCATGGGAAACCAAAGTCTCCAAACCACGTTCCCGATGTCAGATTTTAGGAGGCCTTTGCCACTACAAGGGCAGGCAAACTTTCATCTGGTGGTAAATGGCATCTGCGAGATATCCTCATTTGCATGGAATTTTAGCAGGCATACGCCCAGTGGCAGGCACACAGCATTAGGCATGAACAGTGGCCTTTTTCCATGGGAAACCAAATCATCCATCCGACGTTTCAGATGTCAGTTTATAGGAGCCCTTTGGCACTACAAGGGCAGAAAACTTCAAACCGGGGGCAGATTGCACCTGCGAGATATTCTCATTTGTATAGAATTTTAGAGCAATTTTAGTACGCAGAATCCCAGCAGCAGGCACACAGAATTAGACATGAATAGTGGCCCTTTTCCAGGGGAAAGCAAAGTCTCCAGATCAGGTTCCTGATGTCAGTTTTTATGAGGCCTTTTGCACTACAAGAACAGACAAACTTCTGACTGGTGGCATATTGCATCTTGGAGATATCCTCATTTGTATGGAATTTTAGTGGAATTAAAGTGACAGAAGCCCAGTGGCATGTCGACAGCATTAAACACCAACGGTGGCCCATTTCCATGGGAAACCAAAATCTCCACCCCACGTTCCTGATGTCCGTTTCTAGGATGCCTTTGGCACTACAAGAGCAGACAAACTTGCAACTGGTGGCATATTGCATCTGGGTGATATCCTCATTTGTATGTAATTTCAGTAGCCATAAGCCCAGTGGCAGGCAGACAGCATTAGACACGAACGCTGACCCTTTTCCATGGGAAACCAAAGTCTCCACTCCAGGCTCCTGATGTCAATTTGTAGGAGGCATTTGGCATTACAGAGGCAGAAAAACTTCTGTCAGGAGGTAGATTGCATCGGAGTGATTTCGAAATTTCTTTGGAATTTGAGCAGGCAGAAGCCCAGTGGCAGGCCGATAGCATTAGACACGATCGCTGGCCCATTTCCATGGGAAAACAAAGTCTGCACCCCTGGTTTCTGATGTCAGTTTTTTAGGAGAGCTTTGGTACTACAAGGGCAGAGATTCTTTTATCTGGTTGTAGATTGCACTTGGAAGATATCCTTATTTCTATGGAATTTTAGTGGAATTTTAGTAGGAAGAAACCCAGTGGCAGGCAGACAGCATTAGGAACGAACGGAGGCCCATTTCCATGGGAAACCAAAGTCTCCACTCCAGGTTCCTGATGTCAGTGTTTAAGAGGCCTTTGGCATTACAAGGGCAGACAAACTTCCGTCAGGTGGTTGATTGCATCGGAGAGATTTCCAAATATCTTTGGAATTTCAGCAGGCAGAAGCCCAGTGACAGGCAGACAGCACTAGACTCGAACGGTGGCCAATTTCCTTGGGAAAACAAAGTCTACACGCCACGTTCCTGATGTCAGTTTGTAGGAGGACTTTGGCACTATAAGGGCAGACATACTTCCATCTGGTGGAAGATTCCATCAGGGAGATATCCTCATTTGTGAGGAATTTCAGCAGGCATAACCCCAGTTGCAGGCAGACACTATTAGACACGAACGGTGGCCCTTTTCCATGGGAAACAAAAATCTCCACCCCTGGTTCCTGATGTCAGTTTTTTAGGAGGCCTTTGCCACTACAAGGGCAGACAAACATCCATCTGATGGTAAATTTCATGTGGGAGATATCCTCATTTGTATGGAACTTTACTAGGCATAAGCCCAGCGGCAGGCACATAGCATTAGGCACAAACGGTGCCCCTTTTCCATGGGAAACCAAAGTCCAATCCACGTTCCTGATGTCAGTATTTAGGAGGCTTTTGGCACTACAAGGGCAGACAAACTTCCAACTGGTGGTAGATTCCATCTGGGAGATATCCTCATTTGTATGGAATTTCAGCAGGCATAACCCCAGTGGGAGGCAGACATCGTTAGACACGAACGGTGGCCCTTTCCCATGGGAATTCAAAATCTCCACCCCACGTTGCTGATGTCACGTTGTAG
>JAJNNQ010000225.1:0-81508 GCA_027886175.1 Phylloscopus collybita | reverse complement strand
ACATTTTCCCACCAAAAATTCACATTTTTCATCAAAAATTCCCCGTTTTTTCACCAAAAATTCACATTCTTCCCCAAAATTTCACCGTTTTCCCAACCAAAAATCGGATTTTCACTAAAATTTTCCGTTTTGCCATCAAAAACCTCCACTTTTCCTTCCCCAAAAATCCGATTTTTCCCCCCAAAATTTTTGCCTTTTCCCCAAAAATTCACTTTTTCCCGCTGAAAATCCACGGGGTTTTTTTTTCCCCAAAAATCCACGATTTTCACCCAAAATCTGCATTTTCTAAAAAAATCCCTGAGCTTTTAAACAAATTTACCGGTTTTTTACTAATTGGCATAAATCATCAATTAATTAACAGCTAATTAAACACGCAATTACTGTAATTTAGCATCACAAACGCATTAAAAAATTAATAATTAAACAACTAACCCTAATAATTAATAATTAGCATCAACAACACCATCATTAATCACTCCTACTAATTCAACCGCGCCTTAAAGCTCGTTAACGATTAATTAACGATGATTAATTAAGGCGCTAACGAAGCTCAGCCTCACCTGCCGCGCCTTTGGGGCTCTTGCTGTTGCTGCTGGGAACTTTCCTGTCCAGAGAGAGGAACAAAAAAATCCCAAAAAAATCCAATTTAATTGTAATTAATGCTAATTAACCCCTCGATTAACGCCCCGGGTGGCGGTAATTAAGGGGGTTAATTAATGGGTTAATTAACGAGCCCTCACTTGGCGCTGCCGGGGGTTTTCTTGGCGTTCAGGAGTCGCTTCTTCGCCGGCTTCTTCGCCTGGGGAGGGAACGGCGTCGTTAGCGCTCGTTAACGAACCTCAGCGCTTTCATTTAATTAATGAGCCCCGGTGTTTTAATTAATGAACCCCAGAGTGTTAATTAATGAACCCCACAGTGGGAATTCCCATTTCCCTGTGGGAATTCCCAAAATTCCCACCCAGGATTCCCAGAATTCCCACTCACTATTCCCGTTTCTCTGTCAGCATTCCCAGAATTCCCTGTCGGAATTGTCGGAATTCCCGTTTCCCGATTAAAATTCCCAGAATTCCCGCTCAGCATTCCCACAATTCCCACCCATAATTCCCAGAATTCCCATTTCCCTCTCAGAATTCCCAGAATTCCCGCTCAGCATTCCCAGAACTGCCACTCACAATTTCCATTTCCCTGTGGGAATTCCCGGAATTCCCGCTCAAAATTCCCAGAATTCCCTGTCGGAATTCCCGTTCCCCGATTAAAATTCCCAGAATTCCCTCCCAGAATTCCCATTTCCCACTCACAATTCCCAGAATTCCCACTCAGCGTTCCCTGTCAGAATTCCAGAATTCCCACTCAGAATTCCCAGAATTCCCTCTCAGCATTCCCACAATTCCCACCCATTAATTCCCAGAATTCCCTCCCAGAATTCCCATTTCCCACTTACAATTCCCAGCATTCCCACTTAGAATTCCCAGAATTCCCATTCAGAATTCCCACAACTGCCACTCACAATTCCTGTTTCCCTGTCAGAATTCCCGGAATTCCCACTCAGCATTCCCACAATTCCTGCTCAGAATTCCCATTTCCCTGTGGGAATTCCCAGCATTCCCTGTCAGAATTCTTGGAATTCCCACTCAGCCATTCCCAGAATTCCCTGTCAAAATTCCCCTTTCCCCGCCAGAATTCCCAGAATTCCCACTCAGAATTCCCAGAATTCCTGCTCAGAATTCCAGCATTCCCTGTCACAATTCCCAGAATTCCCACTCACAATTCCCAGAATTCTGTCTCAGAATTCCCAGAATTCCCTCTCAGAATTCCCAAAATTCCCACTCACAATTCCTGTTGCCCTGTGGGAATTCCCAGAATTCCCGCTCAAAATTCCCAGAATTCCCTGTCACAATTCCCAGAATTCCCGCTCAAAATTCCTGCTCAGAATTCCCATTTCCCACTCAGAATTCCCAGAATTCTCACTCTGCATTCCCAGAATTCCCACTCACAATTCCCGTTTCTCTGTCAGCGTTCCCAGAATTCCCTGTCGGAATTCCCGTTTCCCTGTCAAATTCCCACAATTCCCACTCAGAACTCCCCAGAATTCCCGGTCAGAATTCTCATTTCCCACTCAGCCATTCCCAAAATTCCCTGTCAAAATTCCAGAATTCCCACTCACAATTCCCATTTCCCTCTCGGAATTCCCACAATTGCCTGTCAGCATTCCCAGAATTCCCTATCAGAATGCCCAGAATTCCCTCCCAGAATTCCCAAAATTCCCACTGAGAATTCCCAGAATTCCCACTCAGAATTCCCACAATTCCTGCTCGGCATTCCCGTTTCCCTATCAAAATTCCCAGAATTCCCACTCAGCATTCCCAGAATTCCCCGTCAGCATTCCCAGAATTCCTGCTCACAATTCCCATTTCCACTTACAATTCCCAGAATTCCCACTTAGAATTCCCAGAATTCCCATTCAGAATTTTCATTTCCCTCTCAGAATTCCCAGAATTCCCACCCAGGATTCCCAAAATTCCCACTCAGAATTCCCAGAATTCCGTCGGAATTCCCGTTTGCCTATCAAAATTCCCAGAATTCCCGCTCAGCATTCCCAGAATTCCCTGTCAGAATTCCCAGAATTCCCTGTCAGAATTCCCAGAACTCCCACTCAGAATTCCCATTTCCCGGTCAGAATTCCCACAATTCCCATTTCCCACTCACAATTCCCAAAATTCCTACTCAGCATTCCCAGAATTCCCACTCAGAATTCCCAGCATTTCCTGTCGGAATTCCCAAAATTCCCATTCAAAATTCCCAGAATTCCCACTCACAATTCCTGTTTCCCACTCAGCATTCCCAAAATTCCCTCTCAGAATTCCCGTCTCCCTGTCGGAATTCCCGCTCAGCATTCCCAGAATTCCCACACAGAATTCCCATTTCCCGCTCAGAATTCCAGGAATTCCCACTCAGCATTCCCTGTCAGCATTCCCAGAATTCCCTGTCACAATTCCCAGAATTCCCACTCACAATTCCCATTTCCCGGTCAGAATTCCCACAATTCCCGCTCAGCATTCCCAGAATTCCCTGTCGGAATTCCCATTTCCCGATTAAAATTCCCAGAATTCCCATTTCCCACTCAGAATTCCCGCTCACAATTCCCGTTTCCCTTTTGGAATTCCCAGAATTCCCACTCACAATTCCCATTTCCCTGTCAGAATTCCCAGAATTCCCACCCAGAATTCCCACTCAGCATTGCTGGTCAGAATTCCCAGAATTCCCTGTTGGTATTCCCATTTCCCAATTAAAATTCCCAGAATTCCCGCTCAGAATTCCCAAAATTCCCAGAATTCCCACTCACAATTCCCAGAATTCTGTCTCAGAATTCCCAGAATTCCCGGTCAACATTCCCAGCATTCCCACTCAGAATTCCCAAAATTCCCACTCAGAATTCCCAAAATTCCCACTCACAATTCCTGTTGCCCTGTGGGAATTCCCAGAATTCCCGCTCAAAATTCCTGCTCAGAATTCCCATTTCCCACTCAGCATTCCCAGAATTCTCACTCACAATTCCCGTTTCTCTGTCAGCGTTCCCAGAATTCCCACTCAGAATGCCCAGAATTCCCTCCCAGAATTCCCAAAATTCCCACTCAGCATTCCCGTTTCCCTCTCAGAATTCCCAGAATTCCCTGTCGGAATTCCTGTTTGCCTATCAAAATTCCCAGAATTCCCGCTCAGCATTCCCAGAATTCCCTGTCACAATTCCCAGAATTCCCACTCACAATTCCCATTTCCCACTCAGAATTCCCGGAATTCCCACTCACAATTCCCAGAATTCGCTGTCACAATTCCCATTTCCCTATCAAAATTCCCAGGATTCCCTCTCAGAATTTCCATTTCCCACTCAGAATTCCCAAAATTCCCACTCAGCCATTCCCAGAGTTCCCTGTCACAATTCCCAGAATTCCCTGTTGGAATTCCCGTAATTCCCACTCAGAATTCCCAGAATTCCCACTCACAACTCCCGTTGCCCTGTCACAATTCCCAGATTTCCCTGTCAGCATTCCCAGCATTCCCACTCACAATTCCCGCAATTCCCTGTCAGAATTCCCATTTTCCTGTTGGAATTGCCGGAATTCCCAGAATTCCCTGTCGGAATTCCCGTTCCCCGATTAAAATTCCCAGAATTCCCTCCCAGAATTCCCATTTCCCACTCAGAATTCCCAGAATTCCCACTCAGAATTCCCGGTCAGCATTCCCAGTCACAATTCCCATTTCCCTGTCAGCATTCCAGAATTCCATCAGAATTCCCACTCACAATTCCTGTTTCCCTTTTGGAATTCCCAAAATTCCCACTCACAATTCCCAAAATTCCCACTCACAATTCCGTCTCCCTATCAAAATTCCCAGAATTCCCGCTCAGAATTCCCAAAATTCCCAGAATTCCCACTCACAATTCCCAGAATTCTGTCTCAGAATTCCCAGTCAACATTCCCAGCATTCCCACTCAGAATTCCCAGAATTCCCTCTCAGAATTCCCAAAATTCCCACTCACAATTCCTGTTGCCCTGTGGGAATTCCCAGAACTCCCGCTCAAAATTCCCAGAATTCCCTGTCAGAATTCCCACTCAGAATTCCCATTTCCCTGTGGGCATTCCCAGAATTCCCGCTCAAAATTCCTGCTCAGAATTCCCATTTCCCACTCAGAATTCCCAAAATTCCCACTCACAATTCCCGTTTCTCTGTCAGCGTTCCCAGAATTCCCGCTCAGAATTCCGAGAATTCCCCTTCACAATTCCCAGAATTCTGTCTCAGAATTCCCAGAATTCCCTGTCAGAATTCCCGCTCGGCATTCCCGGCATTCCCTGTGGAATTCCCAGAATTCCCGCTCAGAATCCCTGGTCAGCATTCCCAGAATTCCCTGTCACAATTCCCAGAATTCCCTCCCAGCATTCCCACAATTCCCTGTGGGCATTCCCAGAATTCCCATTGGGCATTCCCAGCATTCCCAGATTTCCCGCTCGGCATTCCCGGCGTTCCCATTGGGAATTCCGGTCGCTCACCGCCGGCCCCTCGGCCACGCTGATCCGGATCCGTTTCCCGTTCAGCAGCACCGGCGCCGTCTCCCCGAACTTGACGGCGGCGAGCACGGCCTCGCGGTAATTCATCTCCAGGTACGCCTGGGGAACGTTCCATGGGAATGGGGGAAATTCCAGGAAAAACAGGGAAAAATTCCAGGGGAAAAGGGGAAAAATTCCAGGGGAAAAGGGGGAAAAATTCCAGGGAAATGAGGGAAAAATTCCAGAAGAAATTGGGGAAAATTCCAGAAAAAACAGGGAAAATTCCAGGGGAATGGGGAAAAATTCCAGAAAAAATAAGGAAAATTCCAGGGAAAAGGGGGAAAAATTCCAGGGGAAATGGGGAAAAATTCCAGAAAAAACAGGGAAAATTCCAGGGAAAATGAGGGGAAAATTCCAGGGGAAAAGGGGGAAAAATTCCAGGGAAATGGGGAAAAATTCCAGAAAAAACAGGGAAAATTCCAGGAGAATTGAGGGAAAATTCCAGGGGAAATGAGGGAAAAATTCCCAAGGAAATGGGGGGAAAAATTCCAGGGGAAAGGGGGAAAAATTTTGGGGGAAATGGAGGAAAAATTTTGGGGGATTTTGGGGGCGCTGACCTCGTTCTTGGAGCCCAGCACGATGAGGTCGCTGCCCTTGCCGAATGGCTGGGATTTTTGGGGGGATTTTTGGGGGGATTTGGCGGATTTTTGCGGATGCTTCGGGGGAATTTTGTGGATTTTTGGGGGGTTTTTTGGGGGATTTTTGTGGATTTTTGGGGAGATTTTCTGGGGGATTTTGGGGAATTTTGGGGATTTTTGGGGGATTTTTGGGGATTTTTGGGGGATTTTTGGGGGGAATTTTGTGGATATTTTTGGGATATTTTGGGGATATTTTTGGGATATTTTTGAGATATTTTTGGGATATTTTGGGGATAGTTTTGGGGATATTTTGCCGATATTTTTGGGGCGCTGACCTCATTCCTGGAGCGCAGCACGATGAGGTCGCTGCCCTTGCCGAAGGGCTGGGATTTTGGGGGGATCCCAGGGATTTTTGGGGGATATTTTTGGGATGCTGACCTCGTTCCGGGAGCGCAGGACGATGAGGTCGCTGCCCTTGCCGAATGGCTGGGATTTTTGGGGAATTTCTGGGATTTTTGGGGGGATTTTTTGGAGGATTTTTGGGGGGGTTTTTTGGAGGATTTTTGGGATATTTTTGGGATATTCTGGGGATATTTTTGGGAATATTTTTGGGGATATTTTGGGATATTTTTGGGGATATTTTGGGAATTTCTGGGGATTTTTTGGGCAAATTTCATGGATTTTAGGGGGAAATTCTGGGGGAATCCCGGGGATTTTTGGGGGAATTTTGTGGATTTTTGGAGGAATTTCTGGGGAAATCTCAGGAATATTTTTGGGATATTTTGGGATATTTTGGGGGAATTTTGGGATATTTGGGGGGGATATTTTTGGGGCGCTGACCTCGTTCCTGGAGCACAGGACAATGAGGTCGCTGACCTTGCCGAAGGGCCGGGATTTTTTGGGGGATTTTTGGTGGAAATTTTATGGATTTTTGGGAAGAATTCTGGGGATTTTGGGGGGATTTTTTGGGTGGATTTTGAGGATTTTTGGGGGATTTTTTGGGGGGAATTTTGTGGATTTTTGGAGGGAATTTTGTGGATTTTTGGGGGCAATCCCAGGGATTTTGGGGGATTTTTCACAGGTAATTCCAGGGATTTTTGGGGCTATTTTGGGGCTATTTCGTGGGGATTTTTAGGTTGCTGACCTCGTTCCTGGAGCGCAGGACGATGAGGTCGCTGACCTTGCCGAAGGGCCGGGATTTTGGGGGGATTTTTGGGAATTTCGGGGGATTTTTGGGCAAATTTCGTGGATTTTTGGGGGCATTTTTGGGGGATTTTGTTGATTTTTGGGGGCAATTTTGGAGGATTTTTGGGGGATTTTCTGGGGGACTTTTTTGGGGAATTTTGTGAATTTTGGGGGGGGATTTTTGGGGGATTTTTGGGGGGAATTTGGTGGATTTTTGGGGGGATTTTTGGGCGATTTGGGGGGATTTTTTTGGCGAATTTGGTGGATTTTTGGGGGATTTTTTTGGGGAATTTTGTTGATTTTTGAGGGGATTTTTGGGGGATTTTCTGGGGGAATTTGGTGGATTTTTGGGGGATATTTTTGGGATATTTTGGGATATTTGGGGGCACTGACCTCGTTGCGGGAGCGCAGGACGATGAGGTCGCTGACCTTGCCGAAGGGCCGGGATTTGGGGGAATTTCTGGGATTTTTGGTGGGATATTTTTGGGGGATTTTTGGGGGAATTTTTGGGGATATTTTTGGGATATTTTGGGGATATTTTTGGGAATATTTTGGGGATATTTTGGGATATTTCTGGGGATTTTTTGGGCAAATTTCATGGATTTTGGGGGGAAATTCTGGGGGAATCCTGGGGATTTTTGGGGGATTTTTGTGGATTTTTTGGGGATATTTTTGGGGGGATTTTGGGATATTTTGGGGCTATTTTTGGGGCACTGACCTCGTTGCGGGAGCGCAGGACGATGAGGTCGCTGACCTTGCCGAAGGGATTTTTGGGGGGATTTTTGGGGATATTTTTGGGATATTTTGGGGATATTTTTGGGATATTTTGGGGCACTGACCTCGTTGCGGGAGCGCAGGACGATGAGGTCGCTGACCTTGCCAAAGGGATTTTTTTGAGGATTTTTGGGGATATTTTTGGGATATTTTGGGATATTTTGGGGCACTGACCTCGTTCCGGGAGGCGCAGGACGATGAGGTCGCTGACCTTGCCGAAGGTCTGGGATTTTTTGGGGGATTTTTGCGGATTTTGGGGGGATTTTCTGGGGATTTTGTGAGAATTTTTTGAGGGAATTTGGGGATTTTTTGGGGGGAATTTCAGGGAATTTTTTGGTGGATTTCGGGAGGAATATGGGGGATTTTTTGGGGGATTTTTTGGGGGAACTCCAGGGATTTTTGGGGGGATCTTGGCAATTTTAAGGGAAATGTTGGGAATTTTTTGGGGATTTTTGGGGGGATTTTTAGAGGATTTTTGGAGGAATTTCTGGGGAAATCTCAGGGATATTTTGGGGATATTTTTGGGATATTTTGGGATATTTTGGGGGCACTGACCTCGTTCCTGGAGCGCAGGACGATGAGGTCGCTGACCTTGCCGAAGGGCTGGGATTTTGGGGGGATTTTTGGGGGATTTTTTGGGGAATTTTGTGGATTTTTGGGGGGAATTTTGGGGGATTTTGGGGAGATTTTTGGGGAGATTTTGGGGGGATTTTTTGGAGGATTTTTGGGGGATTTTTGGGGGATTTTTGAGGGTAATCGCAGGGATTTTTGGGAGATTTTTTTGTGGAATTTTATGGATTTTTGGGGGGATTTTGGAGGATTTTGGGGCATTTTTTGGGGGATTTTGGGGGGATTTTTTGGGGGATTTTTGGGGGATTTTTTTGGGGGGAATTTTGTGGATATTTGGGGGATTTTTGGGGGGATTTTTGGGGGGAATCCCAGGGATTTTGGGGGATTTTTCGCAGGTAATTCCAGGGATTTTTGGGGGGATTTTTGGGGGATTTTCTGGGGAATTTCGTGGATTTTTGGGGGAAATTCTGGGAGAATCTCGGGGATTTTTTGGGGATATTTTGGGATATTTTGGAGGGATATTTTTGGGGCGCTCACCTCGTTCTGGGAGCGCAGGACGATGAGGTCGCTGACCTTGCGAAGGGCCGGGATTTTGGGCAATTTCTGGGATTTTTGGGGGGATTTTTGGGGATATTTTTGGGATATTTTGGGGATATTTTTGGGGGGATATTTTTGGGGCGCTGACCTCGTTCCGGGAGCGCAGCACGATGAGGTCGCTGACCTTGCCAAAGGGATTTTTGGGGGATATTTTGGGAATATTTTTGGGATATTTTTGGGATATTTTTGGGAATATTTTTGGGATATTTTGGGATATTTTGGGGCACTGACCTCGTTGCGGGAGCGCAGGACGATGAGGTCGCTGACCTTGCCGAAGGGCCGGGATTTGGGGGAATTTCTGGTATTTTTGGGGGGATTTTTGGAGGATTTTTGGGGATATTTTTGGGATATTTTGGGGGAATTTTAGGATATTTTGGGGATATTTTGGGCACTGACCTCGTTCCTGGAGCGCAGGACGATGAGGTCGCTGACCTTGCCGAAGGGATTTTTGGGGGGATTTTTGGGACTATTTTTGGGATATTTTTGGGATATTTTTGGGGCACTGACCTCGTTGCGGGAGCGCAGGACGATGAGGTCGCTGACCTTGCCGAAGGGATTTTTTTGAGGATTTTTGGGAATATTTTTGGGATATTTTTGGGATATTTTTGGGGGGATATTTTGGGGCACTGACCTCGTTCCTGGAGCGCAGGACAATGAGGTCGCTGACCTTGCCGAAGGGCCGGGATTTTGGGCAATTTCTGGGATTTTTGGGGGGATTTTTGGGGGGATTTTTGGAGGATTTTTGGGGATATTTTTGGGGGAATTTTGGGATATTTTGGGATATTTTGGGGCACTGACCTCGTTGCGGGAGCGCAGGACGATGAGGTCGCTGACCTTGCCGAATGGCTGGGATTTTTGGGGAATTTCTGGGATTTTTGGGGGGATTTTTTGGAGGATTTTTGGGGGGGTTTTTTGGAGGATTTTTGCCATATTTTTGGGATATTCTGGGGATATTTTGGGGATATTTTTGGGAATATTTTTGGGGATATTTTGGGATATTTCTGGGGATTTTTTGGGCAAATTTCATGGATTTTGGGGGAAATTCTGGGGAATCCTGGGGATTTTTGGGGGGATTTTTGTGGATTTTTTGGGATATTTTTGGAATATTTTTGGGATATTTTGGGGCTATTTTGGGGGCACTGACCTCGTTGCGGGAGCGCAGGACGATGAGGTCGCTGACCTTGCCGAAGAGCCGGGATTTTTGTGAGATTTTTTGGGGGAATTTTGTGGATTTTTGGTGGGATTTTTGGGGGGAATCCCAGGGATTTTGGGGGATTTTTCGCAGGTAATTCCAGGGATTTTTGGGGGGATTTTTGGGGGATTTTCTGGGAATTTCGTGGATTTTTGGGGGAAATTCTGGGAGAATCTCAGGGATTTTTGGGGATTTTTGGGGCTATTTTGGGGCTATTTTGGGGCACTGACCTCGTTGCGGGAGCGCAGGACGATGAGGTCGCTGACCTTGCCGAAGGGATTTTTGGGGGATATTTTTGGGATATTTTGGGATATTTTGGGGGCACTGACCTCGTTCCTGGAGCGCAGGACGATGAGGTCGCTGACCTTGCCGAAGGGCTGCACCAGCCGTTTGATGTCGTGGTCGCTGTAGCCGGAGTCGGGCAGCTCCGAGAGCTGCAGCACCGTCCCGCAGCTCAGCAGCTCCTCCCGCAGCAGCTGCACGGGAAACCCCAAAAAATTCCCAAAAAATTCCCAAAAATTCCCAAAAATTCCCCAAAATTCCAAAAAAAAATCCCCCCAAAAATCTCAAAATAATCCCCTAAATTCCCCCCAAAAATCCCCCAAAATTTGCCCAAAAAAATCCCCGAAAAGTTCCTTAAATTCCCCCCAAAAAAGCCCAAAATTCCCCCCAAAAAATCCCAAAATTGCCCCCAAAAAATCCCAAAAGAATCCCAAAAATTCCCCCCAAAAACCCCCCCAAAAAATCTCCAAAATTCCCCCGAAATTCCCCCTGAAATTCCGCCCAAAAAATCCCCAAAAAAACCCCCAAAATTCCCCCAAAAATCCCCCAAAAAAATCCCCAATCATCCAATAGAAATGCCAAAATCCCCAAAATTCCCCCCAAAAAATCCCAAAAAATCCCCAAAATTCCCCCAAAAAATCCCTGAAAAATTCCTTAAATTCCCCCCAAAAAATCCCCCCAAAAATCCTAAAATAATCTCCAAAATTTCCCCCCAAAAAATCCCCAGAATTCCCCCCAAAATCCCCCAAAAATCCCCAAAAATCCCCGAAAAAATCCCCAAAATTCCCCCCAAAAATCCCCAAAAATCCCCGAAAAAATCCCCAAAATTCCCCCCAAAAATCCCCAAAAATCCCATAAAAATGCCCCAAATTCCCCCTACAATCCGCAAAAAATTTCCAAAATTCCCCCAAAAATCCCTGAAATTCCCCCAAAAAATCCCAAAAAAACCCCCAAAATTCCAAAAAAAATCCCCCAAAATGCCCCCAAAACCCCTCAAAAATCTCAAAATAATCCACTAAATTCCCCCAAAAACCCCCAAAAAATCCCCCCAAAAATTCCCAAAAATTCCAAAAAAAATCCCTGAAATTCCCCCAAAAAATCCCAAAAAAATCCCTGAAATTCCCCCAAAAAACCCCAAAAAATCCCCAAAATTCCCAAAAAAATCCCCAGAATTCCCCTCAAAATCCCCAAAATTCCCCCCAAAAAATCCCCAAAGAACCCCCAAAATTCCCCCAAAAATCCCCCCAAAAATCCCCAATCATTCAATAGAAATGCCAAAATCCCCAAAATTCCCCCCAAAAAATCCCAAAAAATCCCCAAAATTCCCCCCAAAAATCCCTGAAAAATTCCTTAAATTCCCCCCAAAAAATCCCCCCAAAAATTCCCCAAAATTCCCCCAAAAATCCCAAAATAATCCCCAAAATTCCCCCCCAAAAATTCCCCAAAAATCCTAAAATAATCTCCAAAATTTCCCCCAAAAAAATCCCCAGAATTCCCCCAAAATCCCCCCAAAATCGCCAAAAATCCCCGAAAAAATCCCCAAAATTCCCCCCAAAAATTCCCAAAAATCCCATAAAAATGCCCCAAATTCCCCTTACAATCCGCAAAAAATTTCCAAAATTCCCCCAAAAATCCCTGAAATTCCCCCAAAAACCCCAATAAAAATCCCCAAAATTCTAAAAAAAAATCCCCCCAAAATCCCCCAAAAAACCCTCAAAAATCTCAAAATAATCCCCTAAATTCCCCCCAAAAATCCCCCAAAATTTGCCCAAAAATCCCCGAAAAATTCCTTAAATTCCCCCCCAAAATTCCCCCCCAAAAAAGCCCAAAATTCCCCCCAAAAAATCCCAAAAGAATCCCAAAAATTCCCCCCAAAAAAATCTCCAAAAAATCTCCAAAATTCCCCCCGAAATTCCCCCTGAAATTCCGCCCAAAAAATCCCCAAAATTCCCAAAAAAATCCCCAAAAAATCCCCAAAATTCCCCCAAAAATCCCCAAAATTCCCCCCAAAAAATCCCAAAAAAATCCACAAAATTTCCCCCAAAATTCCCCTAAAAACCCCCTAAAATCCCCCAAAATTCCCCCAAAAATCCCCCCAAAAATCCCCAAAATTCCCCTAAATTCCCTCCAAAATTCTCCCCCAAATTCCCCCCAAAAATCCCAAAGATTCCCAAAAAAATCCCCCCCAAAATTCCCGCCAAAACCCCCCCCCGGCCCCGCCCCCCCCCGTACCCGATTGGGCGGCGCCTCCTCGCGCTCGCCGCTCTCCGCCTGAGCCTCGGCGCTGGCCCCGCCCCCTGCCGCGCCCCCTGGCGGCGCCTCGCTCCGGGTTCCCTTGCTCGGCACTTTCCCGCTCCGCCGGGGGGCGCTCCTGCCTGCGGGCGCTGCGCCGGCCGCCGGGGGCTCCTCGCGGTGCGCATGCGCGGCCGCCTGCAGCCGCCGCTGCCGCTTGAACTCGGCCAGGAAGCCCGGACCCAGCGTCTGCAGCGCCGCCTCCAGCGCCGCGCGGCGCTCTGAGGGGACAAACCGAGCAGGGAGAAATAAATGGGGAAAATTCAGATTTTGGGGTTTTTTAGGGATTTTTTTGGGGAGTTTTGGGGGTTTTTGGGGATTTTTTGGGGAATTTTCTGCTGCTTGAACTCGGCCAGGAAGCCGGAGCCCGGCGTCTGCAGCGGCGCCGCTCTGAGGGGGCACATGAGGGGGGGGAGAAATAAATGGGGAAAATTCAGATTTAGGGAGGTTTTTGGGAATTTTTGGGGGGGATTTCTTTAGGAATTTTTTTTTGAAATTTTTTTTGAATTTCTGGGGCATTTTTTGGGGAATTTGGGGGATTCTGAGGGGGATTTTAGGGATCTTTTGGGGATTTTGAGGGGAATTTTGGGGATCTTTTGGGGATTTGGAGGGGAATTTTGGCGATTTTCGGGGGATTTTGAGGGGAATTTTTTGGTTGAATTTTTTGGGGATTTTTGGGAGAATTTTTGGGGGGATTTTTGGGGAATTTTTTTTGAATTTTCTGCCGCTTGAACTCGGCCAGGAACCCCGGGCCCGGCGTCCGCAGCGCCGCCGCTCTGAGGGGGCACATGAGGGGTGGGGGGGGGAGAAATAAATGGGGGAAATTCAGATTTAGGGACTTTTTTGGGATTTTTTTTGAATTTTGGGGAATTTTCTGAGGCGGTTTCTTTAGGAATTTTTTTTTAAAATTTTTTGGGGATTTTTTGGGGAATTTTTTTGGGAATTTGGGGATTTTGAGGGGGATTTTGGGGATCTTTTGGTGATTTTGAGGGGAATTTTGGCGATTTTCGGGGGATTTTGAGGGGAATTTTTTGGTTGAATTTTTTGGGGATTTTTGGGTGAATTTGGGGGAATTTTTGGGGATTTTTGGGGAATTTTCTGCCGCTTGAACTCGGCCAGGAAGCCGGGACCCAGCGTCTGCAGCGCCGCCTCCAGCGCCGCGCGGCGCTCTGAGGGGACAAACCGAGGGGGGAGAAATAAATGGGGAAAATTCAGATTTTGGGAGATTTTTTGGGAATGTTTCGGGGGATTTTTGGGGATTTTTTGGGATTTTTTTGGGAATTTTCTGCCGCTTGAACTCGGCCGGGAAGCCGGGGCCCGGCGTCTGAAGCGGCGCCGCTCTGAGGGGGCACACACTGCGGGGGGGGGGAATAAATGGGGGGGAAATTCAGATTTTTGGGTTTTTTTGGAATGTTTTGGGGATTTTGGGAATTTTTTGGGGGGATTTCTTTAGGAATTTTTTTTTGGAATTTTTTGGGAATTTTTTGGGGATTTTTGAAGGGAATTTTGGGGGACCTTTTGGGGATTTTGAGGGGGATTTTGGGGATCTTTTGGGGATTTGGAGGGGAATTTTGGCGATTTTCGGGGGATTTTGAGGGGAATTTTTTGGTTGAATTTTTTGGGATTTTTGGGGGAATTTGGGGGAATTTTGGGGGAATTTTCTGCCGCTTGAACTCAGCCAGGAAGCCGAGCCCGGCGTCTGCAGCGGCGCCGCTCTGAGGGGACAAACCGAGCAGGGAGAAATAAATGGGGAAAATTCAGATTTTGGGGTTTTTTAGGGATTTTTTGGGGGGAGTTTTGGGGGTTTTTGGGGATTTTTTGGGGAATTTTCTGTCGCTTGAACTCGGCCAGGAAGCCGGGACCCAGCGTCTGCAGCGCTGCCCTGAGGGCACACGGGGAGGGGAGAAACAAAGGGGGAAATTCAGATTTAGGGGCTTTTTTTTGGGAATTTTTTGGGGATTTTTGGGGGGATTTCTTTAGGAATTTTTTTTTAAAATTTTTGGGGGATTTTTTGGGGAATTTTTTGGGGAATTTGGGGGATTTTGAGGGGCATTTTGGGGATCTTTTGGGGATTTTGAGGGGAATTTTGGCGATTTTGGGGGATTTTGAGGGGAATTTTTTGGTTGAATTTTTGGTTGAATTTTTTTGGGATTTTTGGGAATTTTTGGGGGGATTTCTTTAGGAATTCTTTTTGGAATTTTTTTGGAATTTTTTGGAATTTTTTGGGGATTTTTGAAGGGAATTTTGGGGATCTTTTGGGGATTCTGAGGGGAATTTTGGCGATTTTCGGGGGATTTTGAGGGGAATTTTTTGGGAATTTTTTGGTTGAATTTTTTTGGGGATTTTTGGGGATTTTTTGGGAATTTTCTGCCGCTTGAACTCGGCCAGGAAGGCCGGGACCCAGCATCTGCAGCGCCGCCTCCAGCGCCGCGCGGCGCTCTGAGGGGACAAACCGGGGGGGGAGAAATAAATGGGGAAAATTCAGATTTTGGGGTTTTTTAGGGATTTTTTGGAATTTTTTGGGAATTTTCTGCCGCTTGAACTCGGCCAGGAAGGCCGGGCCCGGCGTCTGAAGCGGCGCCGCTCTGAGGGGCACACAGACACGGGGGGGGGGGGGGGAGAAAAAATGGGAAAAATTCGAATTTTTGGGGGATTTTTTGGGGATTTTTTGGGGATTTTTGGGGAATTCTTGGGATTTTTTGGGGGGATTTCTTTAGGAATTTTTTTTTGGAATTTTTGGGGGATTTTTGAAGGGAATTTTGGGGAATTTGGGGGATTTGAGGGAAATTTGGGGGATTTTGAGGGGAATTTGGGGGATTTTCGGGGGATTTTGAGGGGAATTTTTTGGGAATTTTTTGGTTGAATTTTTTGGAATTTTTTGGTTGAATTTTTTGGGGATTTTTGGGGGAATTTTGGGGATTCTTTTGAGAAATTTCTGCCGCTTGAACTCGGCCAGGAAGGCCGGGCCCGGCGTCTGCAGCGGTGCCGCTCTGAGGGGACAAACCGGGGGGGGAGAAATAAATGGGGAAAATTCAGATTTTGGGGTTTTTTAGGGATTTTTTTGGGGGGAGTTTTGGGGGTTTTTGGGGATTTTTTGGGGAATTTTCTGTCGCTCGAACTCGGCCAGGAAGGCCGGGACCCAGCGTCTGCAGCGCTGCCCTGAGGGCACACGGGGAGGGGAGAAACAAAGGGGGAAATTCAGATTTAGGGAGGTTTTTTGGGAATTTTTGGGGGATTTTTGGGGATTTCTTGGGATTTTTGGGGGGGATTTCTTTAGGAATTTTTTTAAAATTTTTTGGGGAATTTTTGAAGGGAATTTTGGGGATCTTTGGGGATTTTGAGGGGAATTTTAGGGGTTTTTTGGGGATTTTTGAGGGGAATTGTGGGGGGATTTTGGGAATTTTTTGGGGATTTTTTTGGGGGGATTTTGAGAATTTTTGGAGATTTTTGGGGGATTTTTTGGCAGGATTTCTTTAGGAATTTTTTTTTGGGAATTTTTGGGGGATTTTTGAAGGGAATTTTGGGGATTTTGAGGGGGATTTGGGGGATTTTCGGGGGATTTTGAAGGGAATTTTGGGGATCTTTTGGGATTCTGAGGGGAATTTTGGCGATTTTCGGGGGATTTTGAGGGGAATTTTTGGGAATTTTTTGGTTGAATTTTTGGGGGAATTTTTGGTGAATTTAGGGAATTTTTTGGGGATTTTTTTGGGAATTTTCTGCCGCTTGAACTCGGCCAGGACCCCCGGGCCCGGCGTCTGCAGCGCTGCCCTGAGGGCACACGGGGAGGGGAGAAACAAAGGGGGAAATTCAGATTTAGGGGTTTTTTTGGGAATTTTTTTGGGATTTTTAGGAATTCTTGGGGGGATTTCTTTAGGAATTTTTTTAAAATTTTTTGGGAATTTTTGGGGGATTTTTGAAGGAAATTTTGGGGATCTTTTGGTGATTTTGAGGGGGATTTTGGGGATTTGAGGGGGATTTTTTTGGGAATTTTTTGGTTGAATTTTTTTGGGGATTTTTGGGGGAAATTTGGGGATTTTTGGGGATTTTTTGGGGAATTTTTTGAGGAAGTTTTTTGGGTATTTTTTTCGGAATTTTTCAAGGAATTTTTCAGGGAATTTTTTGGGGAATATTGAAATTTTTTTGGGAATTTTTGGGGGGATTTTTCAGGGAATTTTTAAGGGGATTTTTTGGGGAATTTGGGGGATTTCTGAAGGGAATTTTGGGGATCTTTTGGGGATTTTCGGGGGATTTTGAGGGGAATTTTTTGGTTGAATTTTGGGGAATTTTTTGGTTGAATTTTTTGGGATTTTTGGGAAATTTTGGGGGGATTTCTTTAGGAATTCTTTTGGAATTTTTTGGGGACTTTTGAAGGGAATTTTGGGGATCTTTTGGGGATTCTGAGGGGAATTTTGGGGATTTTCGGGGGATTTTGAGGGGAATTTTTTGGGGAATTTTTTGGTTGAATTTTTTTGGGGATTTTTGGGGGAATTTTGGGGATTTTTGGGATTTTTTTTGGGGAATTTTTTGAGGAAGTTTTTTGGGTATTTTTTTCGGAATTTTTCAAGGAATTTTTCAGGGAATTTTTTGGGGAATATTGAATTTTTTTGGGGAATTTTTGGGGGATTTTTCAGGGAATTTTTTAGGGGATTTTTTGGGGAATTTGGGGGATTTCTGAAGGGAATTTTGGGGATCTTTTGGGGATTTTGGGGGGATTTTTTGGGAATTTTTTGGTTAATTTTTGGGAATTCTTTGGTTGAATTTTTTTGGGATTTTTGGGAATTTTTTGCGGGGATTTCTTTAGGAATTCTTTTTGGATTTTTTGGGGGATTTTTGAAGGGAATTTTGGGGATTTTTGGGAGATTTTGAGGGGAATTTTGGGGATCTTTTGGGGATTTTTTTGGAGATTTTTGGGGGAATTTTGGGAATTTTTGAGGCGAATTTTGGGAATTTTTGGGGGGAATTTTGGCAATGTTTTGGAGGAATTCCTGGAATTTTGGACGGAATTTTGGGAATTTTTGGGGGAAATTTTGGGAATTTTTGGGGGGAATTTTGGGAGTTTTTTTTGGGAATTTCCAGGCGGATTTTGGGGGGAATTTTGGGAGTTTTTTTGGGAAATTTTGGGAATGTTCTGTGGGACCCTGCTCCTCTCTCTCTCTCGCAGCTCCCGCTAATTGCTGCCTTCCCGGGCTGCTCTAATTAGTCCCTCATTAATTATCCCGGCTGCTGCATCGCTGCGGGGACCCGGGGCTTCGGATACCGACCCCATCCGGCCTTGGGACTTTGGGGGGTTTGGGGTTTTTTTTAATTAATTTTAAATAATTTTAAAAATTAATTAATAATTTTAAAAAAATTAATTAAAAAAAAAAGCAGGAAACAGAGCCGGGGTGAGGGAAAAACTCCGGGAATCGCGCTGAGAATTCCCAAAATTCCCATTTTTAACCTCAAAAAAAGTCCTGGAAGCACAAAACGGAGCCTGGATCAGGAAAAAATTTTGGGAATCTCTCCCAACATTCCCAAAATTCCCAGTTGGGATTCAAATCACCTTCCTGATTGGCTCATTCCCAATTTTTAGCTCATCCCTGAACAAATCCCACTCAACATTCCCAAAATTCCCATTTTTAACCTCAAAAAAAAGTCTTAGAAGCAGAAAATGGAGCCTGGATGAGGGAAAAATTTTGGGAATCTCTCCCAACATTCCCAAAATTCCCATTTGGGATCTTTGGGAATCTCCTCCCAACTCCCCACTGGGATTTCCAACCTCTCCAAACTCTTGGAGGCACCAAACCTTTGGGAATCCCACTCAGAATTCCCAAAATTCCCATTTCTGACCTCAAAAAAAAGCTCTGAAGCACAAAACTGAGCCTGGATCAGGAAAAAAATTTTGGGAATCCCACCCAACATTCCCAAAATTCCCATTTGGGATCTCCTGGGAATCTCTTCCCAACTCCCCGCTGGGATTTCCAACCTCTCCAAACTCTTGGAGGCACAAAACCAATGGAAAAACCTTTGGGAATCCCACTCAGCATTCCCAAAATTCCAATTTTTAACCTCAAAAAAAACCTCCTAGAAGCACAAAACGGAGCCTGGATCAGGGAAAAATTTTGGGGAATCTCACCCAACATTCCCAAAATTCCCAGTTGGGATCTCCTGGGAATCTTTTCCCAACTCCCCACTGGGATTCCTAATCTTGAAAAATAAACTCTTGGAAGCACAAAATCAATGGGAAAACCTTTGGGAATCCCACTCAGAATTCCCAAAATTCCAATTTTTAACCTCAAAAAAACTCCTGGAAGCACAAAATGGAGCCTGGAAGAGGAAAAAACTTTGGGAATCCCACCCAACATTCCCAAAATTCCCATTTGGGATCTCCTGGGAATCTCCTCCCAGTTTCCCATTGGGATTTCCAACCTCTCCAAACTCTTGGAGGCACCAAACCTTTGGGAATCCCCCTGAGAATTCCCAAAATTCCCATTTTTAGCCTCAAAAAAAAGTCTTAGAAGCACAAAACGGAGCCTGGATCAGGGAAAAAATTTTGGGGATCTCACCCAACATTCCCAAAATTCCCAGTTGGGATTCAAATCTCCTTCCTGATTGGCTCATTCCCCATTTTTAGCTCATCCCTGAACGAACGAGGGGAAAACCTTTGGGAATCCCACTCAGAATTCCCAAAATTCCCATTTTTAACCTCAAAAAAGAGCTCTGGAAGCACAAAACTGAGCCTGGATGAGGGAAAAATTTTGGGAATCTCTCCCAACATTCCCAAAATTCCACTTTGGGATCTGGGAATCTCCTCCCAATTCCCCACTGGGATTTCCTAATCTTGAAAAAAAAACTCTTGGAAGCACAAAACCAATGGGAAAACCTTTGGGAATCGCACTCAGAATTCCCAAAATTCCCATTTTTAACCTCAAAAAAAAACCTCCTGGAAGCACAAAATGGAGCCTGGAAGAGGAAAAAACTTTGGGAATCCCACTGAGCATTCCCAAAATTCCCAGCTGGGATCTCCTGGGAATCTCCTCCCAACTCCCCACTGGGATTTCCAACCTCTCCAAACTCTTGGAGGCACCAAACCAATGGGAATCCCACTCAGAATTCCCAAAATTCCCATTTTTAACCTCAAAAAAAAAGCTCTGGAAGCACAAAACTGAGCCCGGATGAGGGGAAAATTTTGGGAATCTCTCCCAACATTCCCAAAATTCCCAGTTGGGATTCAAATCTCCTTCCTGATTGGCTCATTCCCCATTTTTAGCTCATCCCTGAACAAATCCCACCCAACATTCCCAAAATTCCCATTTGGGATCTTCTGGGAATCTCCTCCCAACTCCCCGCTGGGATTTCCAACCTCTCCAAACTCTTGGAGGCACCAAACCTTTGGGAATCCCACTCAGAATTCCCAAAATTCCCATTTTTAGCCTCAAAAAAACTCCTGGAAGCACAAAACGGAGCCCCGATGAGTGGAAAACCTTTGGGAATCTCTCCCAACATTCCCAAAATTCCCAGTTGGGATCTTCTGGGAATCTCCTCCCAATTCCCCACTGGGATTCCTTATCTTGAAAAAAAAACTCTTGGAAGCACAAAATCAATGGGAATCGCACTCAGAATTCCCAAAATTCCCATTTTTAACCTCAAAAAAAAATTCCTGGAAGCACAAAACGGAGCCTGGATCAGGGAAAAATTTTGGGAATCTCTCCCAACATTCCCAAAATTCCACTTTGGGATCTTCTGGGAATCTCCTCCCAACTCCCCACTGGGATTTCCTAATCTTGAAAAAAAAACTCTTGGAAGCACAAAATCAATGGGAAAACCTTTGGGAATCCCACTCAGAATTCCCAAAATTCCCATTTTTAACCTCAAAAAAAACCTCCTGGAAGCACAAAACGGAGCCCGGATCAGGGAAAAAATTTTGGGGAATCCCACTCAGAATTCCCAAAATTCCCATTTTTAACCTCAAAAAAAAGTCTTAGAAGCACAAAACGGAGCCCGGATCAGGGAAAAAATTTTGGGGAATCTCACCCAACATTCCCACAATTCCCACCTCCCAAACCCCTCTCTCCCCACCCACCTTGGGAGCGGCTGGAGCGGCGGGAGGAGGAGGAGGCGGAGGAGCCGGAGCCGCGCTCGGCGCTGGGCGAGCGGCGCTGCCCGCGGGGGCCGGGCCGCAGCGGGGCCCGGTGCTGCGGCTGCGGCTGCGGCTGCGGCGGCCCCGGCGAGCGGGAGCGGCGCCGCCCGGGGCTGGAGCGCCGGCCGTGCCGGGGGCTGCGGGAGCGCGGCCGGCGGAAACGCCCGGGGCTGCGGGGAGCGGGAGCGGTAACGGCGCGGAGCCGAGGCGGAGGTGCCGGAGGTGCCGGAGCGGGAAGGGCCGGGGCGGCGCCGGGAGGGGCTGCAGGAGCCGGAGCGGTGCTTGGGGGTGCGGTTCTCCTTGCGCTCGGCATTCCTGGGGGGGACGGAGAAGGGGATGGGAAGTGGATTAAAGAAGTGGATGAAATGGGATAAAAACTGGGTTAAAACTGGATGAAAACTGGACTAAAACTGGATTAAATTGGATAAAAACTGAAAAAAACGGGATAAAAACTGAATTAAAACTGGATTAAAACCAGATTTAAACTGGATGAAACAGGATTAAAACTGGATTATAACTGGATAAAAACTGGATTAAAAACTGGATTAAACTGGATTGAAACCGGATTATAAACTGGATGAAAACTGGATTAAAAACTGGATTGAAACTGGACTAAAACTGGATTAAAAAGTGGATAAAAACCAGATTAAAAATTGGATAAAAACTGGATCGGGGGTGCGGTTCTCCTTGCGCTCGGCATTCCTGGGGGAACAGAGAAGGGGATGGAAAGTGGATTAAAAAAGTGGATGAAATGGGATAAAAACTGGGTAAAAACTGGAAAAAACTGGATAAAAACGGGATGAAAACTGGATTAAAACTGGATTAAATTGGATAAAAACTGGATTGAAACTGGATTGAAACTGAAAAAACTGGATAAAAATGGGATAAAAACTGAATTAAAACTGGTTTAAAACGGGATTAAAACCAGATTTAAACTGGATGAAACTGGATTAAAACTGGATTGAAACTGGACTAAAACTGGATTAAATTGGATAAAAACTGGATAAAAACTGGATTAAAAAGTGGATAAAAACTGGATTGAAACTGGATTAAAAACTGGATCGGGGGTGCGGTTCTCCTTGCGCTCGGCATTCCTGGCGGAAACGGGGAGAGAGAGAGACGGGGAGTGCCGGGTGAAAAAGGGATTAAAAACTGGATTAAACTGGATAAAAACTGGACTAAAACTTGGATTGAATTGGATAACAACTGGATTGAAACTGGATTGAAAGTGGATTAAAACCAGATTTAAACTGGATGAAATGGGATTAAATTGGATAAAAACTGGATTGAAACTGGACTAAAACTGGATAAAACCTGAATTAAAACTGGATTGAAACCAGATTTAAACTGGATGAAACAGGATTGAAACTGGACTAAAACTGGATTAAATTGGATGACAACTGGATTGAAACTGGATCAAAACTGAATCGGGGGTGCGGTTCTCCTTGTGCTCGGCATTCCTGGGGCGGGGGAGAGAGACGGGGGAGTGCCGGGTGAAAACGGGATTGAAACTGGATTAAAAACTGGATTGAAACTGGATTATAAACTGGATTAAAACCAGATTTAAACTGGATGAAATGGGATTAAAACTGGATTAAAAACTAGATTAAAACTGGATTAAATTGGATTAAAACTGGATTGAAACTGGATTAAAAACTGGATTAAAAACTGGATAAAAACTGGACTAAAACTGGATAAAAACCGGATTAAAAATTGGATCAAAACTGGATCGGGGGTGCGGTTCTACTTGCGCTCGGCATTCCGGGGAAAACCCCTAAATTCCCCAAAAAAACCCAACCAAAAAAAGGGATTTTCCCAGCTGAATGTTCCCATTGGAGACCCCAAAAGCACCAAAGGTTGGTCCCGGGTGAGGCTGGATGGGAATTGGGAAGGAATTTGGGATGGAGGGAAAACTCCGAGCCCTGGGATTGCAGAGGGGAGCTCGGGTTTTGGGGTGAGTCAGGATTTGGGGAGATTCAGGGGAGGGGCTGCAGGAGCCGGAGCGGTGCTTGGGGGTGCGGTTCTCCTTGCGCTCGGCATTCCTGGGGGGAACGGAGAAGGGGATGGAAAGTGGATTAAAAAAGTGGATGAAATGGGATAAAAACTGGATTAAAAACTGGATTAACACTGGATTAGAACTGAATTAAAACTGGATTGAATTGGATAACAACTGGATTGAAAGCGGATTAAATTGGATAAAAACTGGATTGAAACTGGATAAAAACGGGATGAAAACTGGATTAAATCGGATAAAAACTGGATTAAAAACTGGATTATAACTGGATTAAAACCAGATTTATACTGGATGAAACGGGATTAAAACTGGATTAAATTGGATAAAAACTGGATTGAAACTGGATAAAAAATTGGATCAAAACTGGATCGGGGGTGTGGTTCTCCTTGCGCTCGGCATTCCTGGGGCGGGGGAGAGACGGGGAGTGCCGGGTGAAAACTGGATTGAAACTGGATTGAAACTGGATTAAAAACGGGATGGAAACTGGATAAAAACTGGAAAAAAACTGGATAAAAAACTCGATTATGACTGGATAAAGACTGGATTAAATTGGATGAAAACTGGATTAAAAACTGGATTAAATGGGATAAAAACTGGGTTAAAACTGGAAAAAAACTGGATTGAAACTGGATTAAATCTGGATGAAAACTGAAAAACCTGGATAAAAACGGGATAAAAACTGAATTAAAACTGGATTAAAAGTGGATTAAAACCAGATTTAAACTGGATGAAACGGGATTAAAACTGGATAAAAACCGGACTAAAACTGGATTGAATTGGATAACAACTGGATTAAAAACTGGATTAAAACTGGATTAAAAACTGGATTAAAATTGGATTAAAACTGGATTAAAACTGGATTGAAACTGGATTAAAACTGGATTAAAACCCAATTAAAACTGTATAAAAAACTGGATTAAAACCCAATTAAAACTGGATAAAAACTGGATTAAAACCCAATTAAAACTGGATAAAAACTGGATTAAAACCGGATAAAAACCGGATTAAAACACATGAGATTTTATTTTTAATTTTATTTTTTAAAATTTTAATATTTTAATTTTTTTAAAATTTAATAATTTTTATTTTTTATTTTGATTTAAAATTTTATTTTATATTTATTCCCGGCAAACCAGCCGGGAATTCGATGGAATTGGGGACAAAAACCCCATAAAAAACCCCAAAAGCTCCCAATAAAAAAACGAGACCTCGGAGGCGTTAAACCGAAGGCTTAATTAGCGGGGCTAATTAAGAGAAGCAATTAAAAAGCACCAGGTACCTGTTGGAGTGAGCCTCAGGATTCCAGTCGGGATACCTGTCAAGATAACAGGGAAACATCACCCGGAAAACCCCAAATTCCCCAAAAAAAACCCCCAAAAAAAGGATTTTTCCAGCTGAATCTTCCCATTGGAGACCCCAAAAGGAGGAAATTTTGATTTTGGGAATTGATTTGGGGATTTGATTCCGATTTCCCCAACTTTTTTTTCCATTTTTCAACCTTTTTTAAATTTTTTTTTTAATTTTTTTTCAAATTTTTAATTTTTTTCCCCAAGGGTTTTCCATCCCAATTTCCCAACTTTTTCAATTCCATTTTCCCCAACTTTTTCCCCAATTTTTTCCCATTTTATTTCATTTTTTCCCAATTTTTTCTCCATTTTCCCAAGGATTTTCATCCCATTTTCCCAACTTCTTCATTCCCATTTTCCCAACATTTTTTCCAATTTTTTCCCTTTTTTTTTCAAGTTTTTTCCCATTTCTCCAAGGGTTTTCCATCCCAATTTCCCAACTTTTCCAATTCACATTTTCCCCAACTTTCTTCCCAACTTTTTTTCCATTTTTTTCTCAACTTTTCCCCCATTTCTCCCAAGGATTTCCATCCCAATTTCCCAACTTTTTCATTCTCATTTTCCCAACATTTTTTCCAATTTTTTTCCCATTTTAATTTTTTTTCAATTTTTTCCCCATTTTTCCCAAGGATTTTTATCCCATTTTCTCAACTTCTTCATTCCCATTTTCCCCAACTTTTTTTTCCAATTTTCCCAATTTTTTCCCATTTTATTTTATTTTTTTTCAGTTTTTTCCCCATTTTTCCCAAGGATTTCCATCCCAATTTCCCAACTTTTTCATTCCCATTTCCCCCAACTTTTTCCCCAATTTTTTCCCATTTTATTTCATTTTTTTCAATTTTTTTTCCCATTTCTCCAAGGATTTCCATCCCAATTTCCCAACTTCTTCATTCCCATTTTTCCCAACTTTTTTTCCAATTTTTTCCCATTTTATTTTATTTATTTCCAATTTTCCCCCATTTTTTCCAAGAATTTCCACCCCAATTTCCCAACTTTTTCCCCAACTTTTTTTTTCCCAATTTTTTCCCATTTTATTTTTTTTTCAAATTTTTCCCCATTTTTCCCAATGATTTTTATCCCATTTTCTCAACTTCTTCATTCCCATTTTCCCCAACTTTTTTTTTCCAATTTTCCCAATTTTTTCCCATTTTATTTTATTTTTTTCCAATTTTTTCCCCATTTTTCCCAAGGGTTTCCACCCCAATTTCCCAACTTTTTCAATTCCCATTTTCCCCAACTTTTTTTTTTCCCAATTTTTTCCCATTTTATTTTTTTTTCAAATTTTTCCCCATTTTTCCCAAGGATTTCCATCCCAATTTCTCAACTTCTTCATTCTCATTTTCCCCAACTTTTTCCCCAATTTTTTCCCAATTTATTTTATTTTTTTTTCAATTTTTTCCCCCATTTCCCCAAGGATTTCCATCCCAATTCCCAACTTTTTAAATTCCCATTTCCCCCAACTTTTTCCCCAATTTTTTCCCATTTTATTTCATTTTTTTTCAATTTTTTCTCCATTTTTCCCAAGGATTTCCATCCCAATTTCCCAACTTTTTCAATTCCCATTTTCCCCAACTTTTTTCCCAATTTTTTCCCATTTTATTTTATTTTTTTCCAATTTTTTCCCCATTTTTCCCAAGAGTTTTCATCCCAATTTCCCAACTTCTTCATTCCCATTTTTCCCAACTTTTTCCCCAATTTTTCCCATTTTATTTTATTTTTTTCAATTTTTTCCCAATTTCTCCAAGGATTTCCATCCCAATTTCCCAACTTTTTCAATTCCCATTTTCCCCAACTTTTTTCCCAATTTTTTCCCGTTTTAATTTATTTCTTTTTCCATTTTTTCCCCATTTTTTCCCCATTTTTTCCCATGGATTTCCACCCCAATTTCCCAACTTTTTCAATTCCCATTTTCCCCAACTTTTTCCCCAATTTTTCCCATTTTATTTTTTTTCAATTTTTCCCCATTTTTCCCAAGGATTTTCACCCAAATTTCCCAACTTCTTCATTCCCATTTTCCCAACATTTTTTCCAATTTTTCCCAATTTTTCCCATTTTATTTTTTTCAATTTTTTTCCCATTTCTCCAAGGATTTCCATCCCAATTTCCCAACTTTTTCAATTCACTTTTTCCCCAATTTTTTCCCATTTTATTTTATTTTTTTTCCATTTTTCTCCATTTTTCCCAATGATTTTTATCCCATTTTCTCAACTTCTTCATTCCTATTTTCCCCAACTTTTTTTTCCAATTTTCCCAATTTTTTCCCATTTTATTTTATTTTTTTCCAATTTTTTCCCCCATTTTTCCCAAGGATTTCCATCCCAATTCCCAACTTTTTCAATTCCCATTTTCCCAACTTTTTTTCCAATTTTTTCCCATTTTATTTTATTTTTTTCAATTTTTTCCCCATTTTTCCCAAGAGTTTTCATCCCAATTTCCCAACTTTTTCAATCCCATTTTCCCCAACTTTTTCCCCAATTTTTTCCCATTTTTTTTTCAATTTTTTCCCCATTTTCCCAATGATTTTTATCCCATTTTCTCAACTTCTTCATTCCCATTTTCCCCAACTTTTTTTTTCCAATTTTCCCAATTTTTTCCCATTTTATTTTATTTTTTTCAATTTTTTCCCCCATTTTTCCCAAGGATTTTCATCCCAATTCCCAACTTTTTCATTCCCATTTTCCCCAACTTTTTCCCCAATTTTTCCCAATTTATTTCATTTTTTCCCATTTTTCCCCATTATCCCAAGGATTTCCATCCCAATTCCCAACTTTTTTTTCCCGTCGGATTTTCCCGTTTTTCCAACTTTTCTTTTCCGTTTTCCCGAGGATTTTTTTTTCCCCTTTCCCCCCCAAAATTTCCCAACTTGTTTATTCCCCAGGGAAAATTCAGGACTTTGGGGATCACTCAGCATTTTGGGATGAGCCAGGATTTTGGGATCGTTCAGGATTTTGGGATCGTTCAGGATTTTGGGATCATTCAGGATTCTGGGATGACTCAGCATTTTGGGATGATTCCGGATTTTGGGATCATTCAGGATTTGGGATAACTCAGGATTTTGGGATCACTCAGAATTTTGGAATAATTCAGGATTTGGGGATGACTCAGCATTTTGGAATAATTCAGGATTTGGGATAACTCAGGATTTTGGGATCATTCAGGATTCTGGGATGACTCAGGACTTTGGGATCATTCAGGAATTGGGATGAATCAGGATTTTGGGATCACTCAGAATTTTGGTATAATTCAGGATTTGGGATCACTCAGGACTTTGGAATAATTCAGGATTTTGGGATCATTCAGGATTCTGGGATCATTCAGGATTTTGGGATCATTCAGAATTTGGGATGACTCAGGATTTTTTTTGATGACTCAGCATTTTGGGATCATTCAGGATTTGGGATGGTTCAGGATTTTGGGATCATTCAGGATTTTGGGGATGACTCGGGACTTTGGGATGACTCAAGATTTTGGGATCACTCAGAATTTTAGAATAATTCAGGATTTGGGGATGACTCAGCATTTTGGAATCCTTCAGGATTTTGGGATCATTCACGATTTTGGGATGACTCAGGATTTTGGAATCATTCAGGATTTGGGGATAACTCAGGATTCTGGGATCATTCAGGATTTGGGGATCATTCAGGATTTGGGATGACTCAGCATTTTGGGATCATTCAGGATTTGGGATGACTCAGGATTTTGGGATCACTCAGAATTTTGGAATAATTCAGGATTCTGGGATGACTCAGCATTTTTTGGATGACTCACGATTTTGGGATCATTCAGGACTTTGGGATCACTCAGAATTTTGGAATAATTCAGGATTTTGGGATGACTCAAGATTTTGGGATGACTCAGGATTCTGGGACCTCTGAGCCCTTTCCCAGCGTTCTCCCAGCTGCTCTCCTTCCCAAGGCTCCGGAGCAGCGCCGGAAGGGAAGGGAGGGAAAACAAAACACCCAAATTTCACCTCGGGGAGGATTTTTTTTTTTTTCTTGGATTTTGGGATTTTTTTGGATTCCCGGCCGGGCTGGAATTCCCAGCTGGGCTGTGAATCCCTGGAATGTCCCGGGCCAGGCCGGGATGGATTTGGAGCAGCACTGGGAAGGGTTGGGCTTGGAACGGGGCTGGGATTTCAGGTCCCTTCCCGACCCGAATTCCAGGATCCCCCGGAGGAATCCGGGCAGGAGAGGCCGGGACACTTCCCAGGCTCCCCCTCAGCTCCTCGGGAGCGGGAACGGCACCAAACCCCCGGCCGGGCTCCGTTCCCCAGGGATGGATCCGGCCCCTGGATCCCTGGAAATCCCAGCTGGACGGATTTGGATCCAGCCGGGATCACGGGAGGTGGAATTGTTGGGATGGAAGGTTCCTCCCCGGCATTCCCGGCGAATCCCGGCGGATCCCTTACTGTTGGCGCAGCCGGCGGCAGCTCTCCAGGTGAGCGGGGTTGTTCTGGTGCAGGATCCAATCCTGGGGGGCGGGAAAAACAAACGTTGGGAAAAGCGGGATCAGAGTGGGAAACCCTGGGATCGGCCCCAATCCCATTGGGATCGGCCCCATGCATCGGGATCGGCCCCAATCCATCGGGATCGGCCCCATCCCATCGGGATCGGCCCCAATCCATCGGGATCGGCCCCAATCCATCGGGATCGGCCCCAATCCATGGGGATCAGCCCCATCCATCGGGATCGGCCCCATCCATCGGGATCAGCCCCATCCATCGGGATCAGCCCCATCCATCGGGATCAGCCCCAATCCATGGGGATCGGCCCCAATCCATCGGGATCGGCCCCAATCCATCGGGATCGGCCCCAATCCATTGGGATCGGCCCCATCCATCGGGATCAGCCCCAATCCATGGGGATCGGCCCCAATCCATCGGGATCGGCCCCAATCCATCGGGATCGGCCCCATCCATCGGGATCGGCCCCAATCCATCGGGATCGGCCCCAATCCATCGGGATCGGCCCCATCCATCGGGATCGGCCCCAATCCATCGGGATCAGCCCCATCCATCGGGATCAGCCCCAATCCATGGGGATCGGCCCCAATCCATGGGGATCGGCCCCAATCCATCGGGATCGGCCCCATCCATCGGGATCGGCCCCAATCCATCGGGATCAGCCCAATCATCGGGATCAGCCCAATCCATCGGGATCAGCCCAATCATCGGGATCGGCCCAATCATCGGGATCGGCCCCAATCCATCGGGATCGGCCCAATCATCGGGATCGGCCCCAACCCCTCAGGAGCTGTCAGGTTTGGGGTTTTTTTCCCCATTTTTTCCCATTTTTCCCCAGGAAAAACCAAATTTCCACGGAATTCGGGCAGGAGATGAACAGCTGCTTAGCAGAACGAAAGGCTCCATCCAATCAATTAATTAAATCCATTCATTAAATCCATTAACCAACTCAACCAATCAGCTCCACGAATCGAATTAACGAATCGAATCCATTCATCAAATCAATTAATCAACTCGATTAATCAACTCAATTAATTCAATGAATCCAATCGGTTCACCCTGGGGATGGCAGCACCGCGTGGGATCACCGTTAATTAAATTAAATTAAATTAAAAGGGAATTAAAAGGAAGGAACGCAGGATTTGCTGTCACATCCGTGAGCAATTCCAGCTCCGCCTCCGATCTCATTCCCAGCCCGGAATTTCCTGGGAATGTTTCGGTTCCCATCGTGTCACGACTCCAAGAGCCTCGGGAATGTTTCTTAGGCTCGTTTAAGGCAAAAAAAAAAAAAAAATCAGATGAAAATAAGATTGAATTCCATGGAAAAATCCCGAAATTAATTGGGGTTTAATTGGGAAGATTGGGATTCAGTTAATTGGGGTTTAATTGGGAAGATTGGCAGGGAGCTGGGATAATTAAGAGGTTTGCTGTGGGGAAAGGGATATTCCTTGGAAAACGCCGGAATTCTTCTTGGTGGGACATCACTAAAAGATTAAATGATTAAAAATTAAATATATTAAATAATTTAGATTATTATATATAAATTGTACTTATTATTAGATAGAAATTATATTATTAGATAGAAATTGTATTTATTATAATATATAATTTACACTTAAAATTACACATAAATCACATTTATTTTTAAATAAAATTATATTTATTATTCTATATAAATTATATTTTTTTATTACATTTAATAAATTACATTAAATACCCTCGGGTGGGGGGAGAAAAAAAAAAAATCAACTCCCAGCTGCTCTCAGGGCATCAAATCCAATAAAAGATGGAATAATTCCTATAATTTGGCTCCCAGAATTCCAAATCCACGGTGCCGGAGGGGAATTGAAATCCCAAAATTCCAAATCCACCAATTCCAAGGAGGGGTTTTGGCTCCCAAATCCCTCCAGCTGATGATCCTGAACTTTTGGGAATCTCTTTCTCCTCATCAACCGAACTCCCTCTGGATTTTTGGGTTTTTCCTCCTTTTTGCCTCATTCCTGGTCCTTAAAACTCTTTGGGAATATTCCACTGTCCATAAAATCCAAACCCCTCTGAATTTTTGGGTTTTCCTCCTTTTTGCCTCATTCCAGATCCTTCCCACTTTTTGAGATTATTCCACTGTCCACAAAATCCAACTCCCTCTGGATTTTTGGGTTTTTCCTCCTTTTTGCCTCATTCCTGGTCCTTAAAATTCTTTGGGAATTTTCCATTGTCTACAAAATCCAAAACCCCCTCTGAATTTATGGATTTTCCTCCTTTTTGCCTCATTCCAGATCCTTCCCACTTTTTGGGAATGTTCCACTGTCCACAAAATCCAAACCCCTCTGGATTTTAGGGATTTTCCTCCTTTTTGCCTCATTCCTGGCTCTTCCCACTCTTCGGGAACCTTCCACTGCCCACGGAACGGTTGGATTGGAAGGGAACCTAAAGACGATCCCAGGTTGCTCCAAACCCCATCCAACCCGGACTTTGGACATTCCAGGGATGGATCCCAAGCAATCCTTCCCCTCCAAGTTCAGGATCCCTTCCCATCAAATCCTGAGGAGAAGGAAAAATTCCATCCCAACTCCTCCATTCCCACCTTCCCCTCGTTCCAGCCCAACCTCTTCTCTCACCTGTGGATCACCACCAAGAAATCCTGGAAGGAGCAAAGCGCCCAGCGAAGGAATTCCGAGCGCGGATCTTCACGGAAAAGCGCAAATCCCAAAGATTTCACGGATTTGAGGTCAGAGGAGGAGATTTTGAAGGGATTTAGGGAATAAAAGTCGATAAAAACGAGGATAAATCCCATCATTCGTGCTGGGAACGTTTCAAATCCACTCCATTCCAGGTGTGATGGGGTTGAGAGGGAAGGAATTGTCGTGATCCCGAGGAATCCGCTCCGTCCGGAACGCGAATCCCGCGCTGCTCCGTGGAACATCCACCAAATCCTTCCAGATTTTCAAGATTTGGGGAAACCAGGATCCAAAGGGAACGGCAGCGGGGTCGGACCCTGCCTATCCCGGAGCAAAATTGGGAATTTTGCCCTAAAACATCATCGGGGACACGAAGATTTTTTGGGAATACCTGGCCCAAGCGGCGATTTTTTTTTTTTTGCCTCGAAATTCTGATTTTAACGCCCCAAAAATCCGCCACAGTGAGGCAGCCAACGCTGAGGATCCCACGGGAACGTTCCCAAAATTCCTGAGGTTGGAAAAACCCCTGGAGATCAGAGTCCGGGTTCTCCTCAAGTCCCTTCCTGCCTGAGAGAAAAATGAGGGCAAATCCCTCGAATCCTGGTGCTGCTCCAACCCCACCTTCCATGGACACATCTCCACAAATTCCCACAAATTCCCAATGTTTTGGACCTGCTTCAAATGAAGCACTTCCCATAAAAAACTCTGGATTTAGGTGGGAAAAACCAAAAACTTGTGGTTTCTAAACCAAAAAAAAAGCTTTAAAACGGATCAGAAATCTATAAAAATGACATTTAGGATGGTTTGGGGGGTTTTTTTTCATGGAAAATTCAGCTTCCTCTGGGTTTCACGCTCCGGGGGATGGAATTCTCTTCCCTCGGGTGTGGTCGGGTCCCAAACGAGTCGATCCAAGAGCGGATGAGGATCCACCAAGAGGCTGAACTCGGAATCCAGCGCTGGAATTTCGGTTTTGGGGTCTTCAAGTGCGGGATGGAGATTTTCCTCCTCGTTGGGCATCTTCATCTGATGTCAGCTCCTGTTATCCCGGAATCCTGGGATGGTTTGGGTGGGAAAAGACCTCGAATCCCATCCCATCCCCACCCCATCCACGGCAGGGACACCTTTCCCAATCCCAGGTGGCTCCAAGCCCCAATGTCCAACCCAACCTTGGACATTCCCAGGGATCCAGGGGCAGCCCCAGCCAAGCTGGGAATTCCATCCCAAAATCCAGAATTCCTGCCCCGATCCCAGCTCAATGTCACTTTTCCCAGTGGGAAGCCATTCCCTGTCCCCTGTCCCTGCAGCCCTTGTCCCCAGCCCCTCTCCAGCTCTCCTGGAGCCCCTCGGGGCACTCGGAGCATTCCCGGGAGTTTTCCCTTCTCCAGGGGAACATTCCCAGCTCTCCCAGAGCCCTGGCAGCAGCTCTGGGGTCTCCTCTGGAGTTGCTCCAGCAGCTCCAGCTCCTCCTGCTGGTGGCAGCTCTGCAGGTGAGGTTCTCCCGTGGGCACAATTCCCACCTTTCCCGCTGTGGGATCAGCCCAGGGCACAGGGAGCTGCCCGGGACATCTGGAGCTTCTCATCCACCACACCCCAAGTCCTTCACCCAGGGCTGCTCCAATCGTTCTCTTCCCATCCTGGATCTGTGCTGGGATTGTCCTGCCCCAGGAGCTCCAGGCTGGGATGATGGTCCCACCTCTCCAGGCTGTGCTGGGATTGTCCTGCCCCAGGAGCTCCAGGCTGGGATGGTCCCACCTCTCCAGGCTGTGCTGGGATTGTCCTGCCCCAGCAGGTCCAGGCTGTCCTGGGATTGTCCTGCCCCAGCAGCTCCAGGCTGGGATGGTCCCACCTCTCCAGGCTGTGCTGGGATTGTCCTGCCCCAGCAGGTCCAGGCTGTCCTGGGATTGTCCTGCTCCAGGAGCTCCAGGCTGGGATGGTCCCACCTCTCCAGGCTGTGCTGGGATTGTCCTGCTCCAGGAGCTCCCGGTTGGGATGATGGTCCCACCTCTCCAGGCTGTGTTGGGATTGTCCTGCCCCAGCAGCTCCAGGCTGTCTTGGGATTGTCCTGCCCCAGGAGCTCCAGGCTGGGATGGTCCCACCTGTCCAGGCTGTCCTGGGATTGTCCTGCCCCAGCAGCTCCAGGCTGGGATGGTCCCACCTCTCCAGGCTGTGTTGGGATTGTCCTGCTCCAGGAGCTCCAGGCTGGGATGGTCCCACCTCTCCAGGCTGTCCTGAAAGGTCCCTCCAGGTGTGATCCCAGCGCAGAACTCGGTGTCACCTTCACCGCGCCAAGGGTGACCGATCCCGGTGTCCTCGTCACCGACGGCGACGTCGAACGGCGCCGATCCCAATCCCGCGGTGGCCGGTCCCACCTGGACACGGAGCTGGTGACAACTCCAAGTGTCCTGAGCGCTCCATCCATGAAATCCACCTCTCCAGGCTGGGGACGGCGCTGCCACGTGGGACAGCAGCAGATGTCCCAAGTCCTCGGGAATCACCAGGAACCACCGGATCTGGTGCCTCTTCCACGCTGAGGTCCCGCCCAGCTCTCCCAGAACAGGACAGGGCGTGGCTGGGAGGACAAACCTCGAATGTCCAGGTCATCTCCAACCACCCCAAACCAAGCGGATCCATCAAACAGCAGAGCTGGAACTCAGAGGGATTCTTCACGGAGACGCCAGCCGCACGTTTCCTCCTCAAAGCTTCACTTCTGGGACAAAAACTCCCAAATTCTTCTGCTTCTCCTGCACCAGGGCTGGTCCCGTGAGGTCTCCTGTGCCCTTGGGAGACAAACACCCAACGCTTCCCAAAGGAAGCGAAGCCGGGTCGGAGCTGAAGGACAGGGAGCAGATTTGGAAGATTCCTGGGAACACGTCCCGTCCCGGTGCCACCAGGACAAGATCTCACAACCTTTAATCCACCCCAAAAACCTCAGGATCTCAGAACTTTTAATCCACCCCAAAAACCTCAGGATCTCACAACAATCCACCCCAAAAACCTCAAGATCTCAGATAATCCACCCCAAAACCCTCAGGATCTCAGAACCTTTAATCCACCCCAAAACCTTCAAGATCTCAGGAACTTTAATCCACCCCAAAACCCTCAATATTTCACCACCTTTAGTTCACCCCAAAACCCTCAATAGATTTTTAGTGACGTTTCCATCCTTCAATGAGCGAAGAATTCCCATTTCAATTAATTCCTTTTCCCCTTCATTAACGACCCCCCCCAGCTCTGTCTCCCTGCTCAATTTTGCCCTTTTTTATTTTCAATCCCAAATCCCGTTCCTATTTAAATTCCCATTTCCAGCTGCCCGCCTCCCTCAGCGCTTCCTGAGGAAAAGGGTTCGGGAATTTCTGTTTGTTCTTTCCCCACCAAAATCTCCATTTTCAGGCAGATTTTTTAATTCACAGCACGAACGGCGCTTCAGATCTCCGAGATTTTGCCAAATTACAAAAGCCCCTCCCTCACAGCCTCTCCGCACTTTGCAATTTGAGCAAATTAAATAATTATTCAATTATTCTATTTTTTTTTTTTTTCTATAGATATCATGTATTTCCGACAAATCAAACCTCGGGCTTTTCCAGGAAAACCCCTTCCAAAACATTTTTTTTTTAACCTCCCAATATCCATTTCCTCCCTGGATTTTTCCCTCCAAAGCCGAAACCGGGATTTGCCGCGAGGCCGAGAGCCCGGCGGGACCGACGGACGCGTTTTCCGCGCCGCCCCCCGGAGCGTTCGGCGTCGTCACGCGCGCAGAGAAGGGGTTTGGAAAACGAAATTTCGGGTTCTGAACGGGCTCAGGGAATGAAAACACAGACATCTCACCCAGCCCAAGACACGATTTGAGTTCTCCCCCCACGCGCACGCGACGTTAACGTTCGTCGTTCGTTTCGTTGCTGGGAATCAGAAATCGTTTCAAGATTCAAAATTCCAAGGTTCAAACTCTCAATATTCAAAATTCCAATATTCAAACTTTCAATATTCAAAATTTCAATATTCAAACTTTCAAGATTCAAACTTTCAAGATTCAAACTCTCAAGATTCAAACTCTCAAGATTCAAACTCTCAAGATTCAAACTTTCAAGATTCAAAATTCCAATATTCAAACTTCCAAGATTCAAACTTCCAAGATTCAAACTCTCAATATTCAAAATTCCAATATTCAAACTTTCAATATTCAAAATATCAATATTCAAACTTTCAATATTCAAAATTCCAATATTCAGAATTCCAATATTCAAAACTGCAAGATTCAAACTTTCAAGATTCAAAATTTCAATATTCAAACTCTCAAGATTCAAACTCTCAATATTCAAACTTTCAAGATTCAGAATCTCAAGATTCAAAAATAAAATTAAAAAAAACCCCAAAACACCAAGAAGGAAAGCAAACTGGGAGCAGAGACCACGCCCGTTACAATCATTTGCTCAGCACCACGCCCAACGCTCCAAACTTGGCGACCCCAAACAAACATCCCAAATCCACGGGATTTTTTTTTTCCCAGGGGCAAAAAAAAAAAAAACAAAAAAACCCCAAAAAAACAACCAAAAAAAACCAAACCAACACCAACAAACCAACGGCAGGAAAAAGGTGCCGAGCTACACACGCTCTAGGGGATAATCTGGGAAAGCCACTCACCTTGATATGAGTGCATTCAAGGTTACACAGAGAACACAAATGTGGGAATATTCGCGGCGACGTGGCGTAGTAGTCGTTCATCATGGACGGGGTGGGCAGGCGTTTGCTCTTCTGGGGATCCGAGAAGACGGGCAACCAGGACGCCTTCACCACCCCGAACGGGGATTTGATGGGTTCCTCTACCGACGAGCGGAAGGGTTTGTGGTAGGGTTTGTGTCCCGCCGACGAGGCCCCGCCGGCGGTGCCGGGATGGGCGCTGGGGCCGGGATGGGATCCATGGCCAGGATGGGTTCCAGGGCCGGGATGCGTTCCGGGGCCAGGATGCGTTCCGGGGCCGGGATGGGATCCATGGCCAGGATGGGTTCCGGGGCCGGCGTGGGCGCCGGCGGCGTCGCGTTGCTTCTGCTCGTGGTGGCTGATGGCGGCCAGGAGCCCGGCCGAGAAGGGCGGCGTGCTCAAGGGCGGCGTGCTCAAAGGCGGCAACACGTGCTGGGAGGCGGGCGGCTGGACCAGCGGCGGCATCACCGGGGGCAGCAGGGGCTGCGGCAGCGGCGTGGGCAGCAGCGCCGGCAGCATGGGCGGCAGCACCGGCGGCATGGGCGGCTGAGACACCGGCTTCACCACCGGCAGCACGGCGGGCGCGGCGGCGGTGGCGGAGCCGCACAGCACCGGCACCTTGGCCGGAGGCTCGGCTGGGAAAAACGACGGGGCGGGCGAGGAGTCGGCGGGAAACGCCGGCAGCTTGATGACGTCTTCGGCCGGGAAGACGACGGGGTTGCACGGCACGTTGGGCGGCGGGACGGCCACCGGCGGCGGCACGCTGGGCTCCCGCTGGAACTCCTCCCGGTTCTCGGCGCTCGACGTTTCGGCGTTGTAGACGTGCGCCTCCAGCGGCTCCTCGGGCGGCAGCGCCTCGGCGTTGTAGGGGCAGATCTCCAGCGGGTCCTCGGTGTAGCCGTACTTGCTGGCGTGGCCGTAGTCGATCACTTTGCCCTTGACGGCGGCGCCGCTGCCGCTCTCGCCCGCCGGCTCCTCGCCCCGGCCGGCAGCGCGCAGGACGGGCACGGCGTGGCCCATCTTCCGGATGCGGATCTCCCGCAGGATCCTCGGCATGTTCTCGGGCGTCAGCTGGTCGTCGGGGTAGCGGCTCAGCTCCTCCAGGTCTTCGTTGGACAACCCGAAGCTCGCTAAAATGCTGGAGGCGCTCTCGGGCGTGTAGCGGTTCTGGGGGTTGGAGTTCTGCTCCAAAACCACCGGCGGCGCCGGGCCGGGCGGTTTGGGCCCGGCGGTGCCGGCGGGGCAGGGGCCGCCGTCCCAACGCGTCGCCCGCGGGTCTCCCTTCTGCTCCTGGTGCAGGTTGCTCTTCTCCTTGACCTTCCTGGGGTCGGCCCTGTGCAGCGTGACGCGGACGTTGATCCTCTGCGAGCCCGTCCACTGCAGCGCCTCCTGGCCCGAGAATCTCTGCGGCGCTCCTTGGGGCGTGGCGGGCGCGGCTTTCCTGGGCGGCCCCGGCGAGCCTCCGGCCCCGAAAGCTCCCGGGGGTTTGGCGCCCGCCGGGTTGGGTCCTCTGGGCCTGGGAGGCAAGGTTCCTCTGGGGCTGAACATTGCGTCTTTCAGCAATGCCCGGCGGGCGACGCCGGCGTGGGGAGGCGCCCGCTCGCCGCCGCCGCCACCGCCGCCGGCAGCCGAGCGCTGGAGAGCCAAGTGGGTCTTAATTTGGGCAAGCTGAAAAGGAGGAGGAGGAGGGCCCAACACAAAGGGGCCGGCAAGGCCAAGGTTCAGGGAATTCACAAGTGGTGCGAAACTTTCCAAGAACAACACAAAGCTGCAAGTTAAAAGACAAGGATTAGATGGGTCATCTTGGTTTCTCGGCATCTGCTCGCAGCGGCTGGCTTAGGACCGGGGCGGGGGGGAGAGAAAAGCTAAACCGCGAGGCCCGGGGAGCGGGGTTTGGCACCGCGCGGTTGAAAGCGCTGCAAATCGACACACAACAAAACCAAAACAACCGACCCCGTTTTCTTTTCGCTGTTCAAAGCTCTTAGATCTAGAGGACAGGTGATTAATCGGTGATTAACAGGTGATTAACAAGCTCAACCCAAACGAGTTGGACGTCACGGGGAACTCGCGCGACCGGCGGTGACGCTTGCCAACAGCGTGGCTCAAAACCTGGCGTTTCGGTGACGACAGAGCTCGGGTTTAATTACAATTAACGATTTTAGGAGCGGTCAAGCCAAGCGTGGAACCCCCCCACCCCGTCCGATGGATGACGAGGGATGAGCTGGAAGTGACACCGTTTAGGTGGAGAACTCCAAACCAGTTCCAACTGGGCGGAGCTGGAGCCGAGGCCGGCGCGGTTTCCAGGAGGACGCTCCCGCGGGTGAAGAGCAAACCCTGCAAGAATTCGCAGGGCGGGACGAGGCTGGAACTCTGCGGGTAGGAAAGATCCCATCTCTCCAAGGGTTTAAACGGGAAGGGTTTGGAGCGAGGAGGAAAATCGTACAGGAACGACCGAAAAAAAGCAAAAATCACCACGCGAAAAGCACCGTGGGTCAAGGGGAAGTGGGGCTCGGTTTGGGTGAAATCATTTGAGAGTTGGGGGCTGTGAGGTGGGAAAAGGAGGTGCAGATCCAGGGGAAGGAAAATGAAACACCACAGAGCTCTGCGGAGAGAGGATCACACGGGGCTTTGGCCTGGAAGGGACCTCCAAGCCCATCCCGTTCCATTCCACGCCTCCCGTTATCCCAGCGCCGCTCCAAGCCCCGCCCAAGCAGGCCAGGGATGGAGCTTGAGACCAATCAAACATCCAAGAGAGGCCGAGTCCTTGTGCAGCTCCTCGGGGACCCGGCGAGGACACCGGGAGCTCGGGATTTAGAGCGAGGACAAAGCAGCACCACAACACCAGGGCGTCCCCATTCCCAACCCCGGAGAAAAAAATCCCAACTCCGCCCCGGCCCGAAGCAGGAAAACTCCAAATCTGGGAATTGCTCGTTTCCCCCTCGTCCATCTGTCGTCTCCCTGAACTGGAGAAGAAATCTTCTCATCTGTCATCTCTCAGAAGTGGAGAAGAACTCTTCTTGCGGCGAGGTTTTCCAGTTTTCCCGGCCGTTCTCGAAGCTCCGCGCCGAGTTCCCGCGGGATCCCTCCGGAGTTCTCGTCTCGACGACGCCGTCGCGGTTTCCGAGCTCGTGGAAGTTGGAAGTTTTTTCCACGAGCGGAGGTTCCCGCTGAGATCACAGCTCAAGGAATAAACCTTTTACAGGGAATGACCCAACATGGGTGAAGGAGAGGAGGAGTTCCCAGCACAATTCCTGGAGCTCCTTCCGGGTGTTGAGTTCTTTTTTGAGGAATTATTTCATTTGAACCAAGCACAAACTGCTCAAGCCCAGGAAAAAACCAACAAATCCTATTCATCCTCTCCAAGCAAACAACAACCGGATTCCCACCGGACAGCATTCCCAAAATTCCAGCCTCTCACTCAAATTCTCCAGCAATTAAATCGGATTTCAACGGGAGCTGCACGCGAAAGCCAAGTTTGCTCCAGAGGGTTTCCAAACCAACGGGGACCAACATTCCCCGAGCCACCTCCTGCCTGTTTGCGTTTCCTCTGGAATTCCCAGCACTGGAGGACAATAATTCCCTCTGGGAAGCACTCGGAGAAGGAACTCCGTCAAAAGCCACCGCGAACGGATCAGCAGAGCGGATTTGAAACGTCACCGACCTCAATTCCACGGATCAGGAATCTCCCGAAAAGAGAGGAAAAAAATCCTACAGGATGAGTTGTTACCTCTCCGGGGTTATTTCCACAGGGACAGGATGGGGAATAACAACTCACCTCAGCAGCCTGGCCAGGGATGGGAGCCAGGCTGGGAAAGACTCGGAGCAAAACTCTCCCGGTTTATGAAAAACGTCCCCAGGCGTGGCACTGGATGGGGTTTGAGGTCCCTTCCCACCCGAACCGCTCCGGGATTTGAGGAACGGCTGCGGAGCTGCTTGAGCGACCTTTCCAAAGGAAACGCTCCTGAGGAAATGCCGAGGTGGAGGAACAATGCTCTGGAGATATCAGGGAGGTCCTCGCCTTCCGCTGGCAGGCAGCTGGGTGTGGGAAGGGTCGGAGCCCGGGAAGCGCCGCTGCCGGGACAGGGAGAGCGCAGCAGGGACCCAGCTCCCAGCGGGGCTGAGGTGGCACCGGGATCACGGAATGGTTTGGGTGGGAAAAGACCTGAAATCCCAACCAATCCCAACCCCAGAGCAGGGACACCTCCACCATCCCAGGTGGATTCAAGCCCCAATGTCCAACCCAACCTTGGAGAATTCCAGGGGCAGCCACAGCCAAGTTGGGAATTCCAGCCCAAAATCCAGAATTCCTGCCCCAATCCCAGCTCAATGCCCAGTGGGAAGCCATTCCCTGTGTCCTGTCCCTGCAGCCCTTGTCCCTCTCCAGCTCTCCTGGAGCCCCTGCAGGCACTCGGAGCATTCCCTGGAGTTCTCCCTTCTCCAGGGGAACATTCCCAGCTCTCCCAGAACAGAGGGGCTCCACAATCCTGGAATGGTTTGGGTGGGAAAAGACCTGAAATCCCATCCCACTCCACTCTTTCCACGGGCAGGGACACCTCCCAGTGATCCCAGGTGGATCCAAGCCTCAATGTCCAACCCAACCTTGGAGAATTCCAGGGATCCAGGGGCAGCCCCAGCCAAGCTGGGAATTCCAGCCCAAAATCCAGGAATTCCTGCCCCAATCCCAGCTCAATGTCACTTTGCCCAGTGGGAAGCCATTCCCTGTCTCCTGTCCCTGCAGCCCTTGTCCCTCTCCAGCTCTCCTGGAGCCCCTCGGGGCACTCGGAGCGTTCCCTGGAGTTTTCCCTTCTCCAGGGGAACATTCCCAGCTCTCCCAGAGCACAAGAGCTCCACAATCCTGGAATGGTTTGGGAGGGAAAAGACCTGAAATCCCATCCCACTCCACTCTTTCCATGGACAGGGACACCTCCCAGTGATCCCAGGTGGATCCAAGCCCCAATGTCCAACCCAACCTTGGAGAATTCCAGGGATCCAGGGGCAGCCACAGCCAAGTTGGGAATTCCAGCCCAAAATCCAGGAATTCCTGCCCCAAACCCAGCTCAAGGTCACTTTGCCCAGTGGGAAGCCATTCCCTGTCTCCTGTCCCTGCAGCCCTTGTCCCCAGCCCCTCTCCAGCTCTCCTGGAGCCCCTTGGGGCACTCGGAGCATTCCCTGGAGTTTTCCCTTCTCCAGGGGAACATTCCCAGCTCTCCCATCACCCCAGACTGGTTTGGGTGGGAAAAGAACCTTAAATCCCATCCCATTCCCCCCAAAAAAAACCCCACAAAAGCCAAACGACGCTTTCCTTGCCTTCCCTTCAAACTGCCTGCCTCCGTTTTTCCCGCCTTCCCAATACAGATGGAGAAACGGAAAAGTCCTGGAGTTAAAACTCTTGTGAGGCTCCACTGAGGGAAGAGACAAAACCTGAGAATTCCCACATGGAGACAAAAGGGCACGGAAACGCCCCCAGAACAGCACAGAAACCTGGGATTATTCCAGATGGAAAAGACCTTTGGGGATCATTGGGTCCGAGCTGTGCCCGATGCCCACACAGAGAATTCCCTGGACACCTCCAGGGATGGGGATTCCAAACCTTTCCATGGCCTGAGCACCTTTTCCATGAGGAAATTCCTGCTGCTGTCCCAGCTGAGCCTCCCCTGGCCCAGCCTGAGGCCGTTCCCCTCTGCTCCTCAAGGTCCCTCTGGAGCCTCCTGTTCTCCAGGAACGTCGGGAGAAGGCGGATTTCTCCCGTTCCACGGAAGGTTCACCCAAAAGGAAATTCCAAAAAGGAGAATTCCCTGATTTCTCCCCTATAAATAGCACGGAATTTTCTGGCTCTGCCCCAATTCCGGAGCAGATCAACAAAGCCACACCTGAGATGCTGCCGTGCCTTTCCAAGAGCTTCTCCAGAAGCGACCGCGTCCCACGTGGACCTGAGCCGCGTCCAGTCCCAAAGACCTGGAGCTCCTCTGGAGATTCCCAGCTCTTCCTCCGTTGGATGGCAAAAAAAATCTCGGAACGTTTTGGGCAGAGCTGGGTTCTCCTCCTCCTTCCTGCGCTGCCCAGCGCCACGACGGCACCCAGAGGGTGGCATTGTCCTTCCCTCTGGAGGATTCCTCACCCACGGCAGCCCAGATGTTCCCTCAGCAAGGTCAGGGCTTTGGGCACGGCATTCCCAGCCCTTTTCCTGAATTTGGGAATTCTGGATGGCCCCAGGCAGTTCAGCACCCTCTGGAGCTCTGGGATTGTCACCTCCAGAGTTCTCCTTGGTGGCACAACCCCACCTCCAGGTGGGGACGGCGGGAGCTCCTGGATTTTCCCGGGTGATCCGTGGCGTCCATCCCGATTATCCCGCAATCCCGGGCTCCTCCAGGCACAGCACAAGAGGATCCAGGTTGGTCTGGCATTCCAGGTTCTGGCATTCCAGCAGGCAAGAATTCCCAGGATTTTTTAGAGGCGAAAGCGGCTCCAGATCCAGCAGGATCTCGCCCGGGATCGGTGGATTTTTTTGGAATTCCACCAGCCAGGAGCACTGGGAACGTTCCACTCGCACCAGGACACCCACAAGGGATGGGGGGGGGGAATCTGTCCTGGAGGATGAGGAGGAAGAGGAAGGTGGGATGGATGGGAAGGGTCCTGGAGCACCTGGAGAACAGGAAGAGGACAAATCCCAGCCTGGAAATTTGGATTTCTCAGGGGGGGGGACAAAAAAAAAACAGAGAGACCGGCAAAAGCTGTAAAGCCTGAAGGAAGCAGATCCCAAAAAAAACCCCAAAAATCCAGGACCAGGATAGGAAAGGAAGCACCGGAGGAAGAAAATTCCTGGGATGAGAGGAAACCAAATATCTGCACTTCAGCCACTCCAGGCTCAGGGAAAAGCCAAATCCAGCTGCCAAAATCCCAAAAGGAAACTCTCAGGAGAAGCCAACTCCGTCCCTACCCCGGCGGAACGTCAGCACCAGGAATCCACTGAAATGTTCCCCGAAATTCCCATCCCAGCCTTTGAGGCGGGAAGTTTCTATCCAAACACAGCAAAAAAAAAAATCAGGAATTCCTTAAACAAGACCAAAACCAGGCATTTTAACACCAGAAACCTTCCCCAAATTCCACTTTTAGAGCTGCAACAAGTCTGAAAAACGGATTTAAACGCCAGCAACAAGCGGTGGGTGAACTCCTGACACCGTCACTGCCATCCCTGCCTAAAATCTAAAATTCCCCCCCTAAAAAAAAGCCCCAAATATCCCAAAGAGTATTTAACTGAGGGCAAGGAAGCAGGAAAATGGGTTTTATTTACCTCCAGAGAAAAGGGGAAGGGCCCAGACCAGCTCCTCGTCTGGCACCAAGAACAACCCCAGGCCCAAAGCGGGGGAAGGAAAAGAGGGAAGAGAAGGAATCCAGGGTTTTTGGAAAACTCCGGCCTGGGATTAAATTTCGGCAGAATTTGGAGGAGAAGAGGCTGGGCCGGTCCCTTCCAACCCCACAGAATTAAATCAGGGAAAAAAAAAGGAATGAAAAACCTAAAATTCAAGATATTCCTTTTCCTCGGGGAACATCTTATCCCGAGGAAAAGCGTGAGCTCCACCCTCTCCAACCCACCCAGCAGCTGATTTAAAGTTGGAGATGTTCAGGGAAGGATCCCACAGGAAACAGGAGTAAAAAAAAACCAAAAAAACCCCAAACCAACAATATTTAAACATCAATTCTGGCCTGGAATGAGATTTTGGGGGGGGGTGGAGGGGGCTCGGTTTCAGTTCTGAGTCCAAAACCCCGTTTAGTTTTACACCAATACTCTTAGAAAGAACCCCATAAAAAAAAAAGAGATCCTAAAAAAAAAATAACAACCTAGTTAAATTCCTGCTTTAAAACAACGCTAAAAAGCTCAAATCAAAAGGTTAAATCCCCCCCCAAAAATGGTTTTCAAAAGGTTAAAATCCCCCAAAAGAGGAAGTTCCTGCCGACCACGTGATGCTACGGAGCGACAACGCTCGGCCTGAAGTAAAAAAAATCTTTTTTTTTTTTTTTTGGGTTGTTTTACCCAGTTCTGCTCGATCCTTCCCGTTTCAAAGCAAGAAAAAAAAAATAAAAGAGGGAAAAGCCGCGTTTAGAACCCCAAAACCACGAGGAGGTGCCTGAGGTCAGGTGGAAACCCAACGTGAGGCGAGTATCGCTCTATTCGGGGTCACTTTGAACCCCAAAACCCCACAACTTTTAACGTAAAAACGCAGAATTTATAGATCTGAAGGCTCGATTAAGGATTAAATCAAAGTTCGACGTGCAGGGGAACGGAGGGAGGAGCAGGGCAGCCTTTCCCTCGCTTTAAAAACCGCGTAAAGCCGAGATTGAAACGTTTTAAAAAAAAAAAAGCGATTTAAATCCGTGCCGGGTATAAAAACGTAGCGAAAATCCGTCGCGGCTGCGCTGCAGGTCGGTGGTTACGGGGGCGGCTTTAGAAAAAGGATTAACGATAAAGAAACAAACAAAAAAAGAGACCAGGAATAGAGGAGAAGAGATTAAAAAAAATATTAAAGAATAAAAGGCCAAGAGCAGCCCGAAGCTCCTCATGAGGGCTCCTCATGAGGGGCCCCTCAGCCGCCCTCCCCCCCCCTCCCCTCACAGCCGCCATTACACGCGTCCCCCTCAGCCCCCACCGCTCCGGGTGTGAGGGGGGGGAGAGCGGCCGCCTCTCGCCTCCTACCTCCGCCGGAGCTCAACCACCGCTCTCCCCGCGTCCCCCGCCGCCGGGACGAACCGGGAAGAGCCGGGAAGAAGCCCCGAAAAAGCGGCGGGGAAAGCCCCGGGAGCAGCGGCAGCGGCGGCGGCGGGCGGAGCGGCCGGGCAGCGGCGCGCGGAGGGAGACACGGCGAGCCGGGCGTTCTGCGGCTGCGCGGAGGCAGCGCGGGGTCAGAGCCGTGTGCAAAGGAGGGGGGGGGGGGGGGCGGGCCGACCCCTGCCGCGGGGCATGCTGGGAGTCGCCCTCCTATAAAAGGGCGGCGGTGGCGCGCGCTGCCTCAGAGCGGCGCTGGAGTCCGAGGGTTTCGTTTCTGGGCTGTCCTTCCGTTATTGCCGCTTTTAGCCTTTTCTGCGGTTATTTTTGTAATTTCCCCAGCTTGTGCTGCTCTCAGTTGCTGACCCTGCTCCTTGTGGTGCCCTCGTTTCCCTGCCTCAGGGCTGCTGTGTGCCGACTCCACCCTGTCCCTGGAATGGTGAGGGACAAACCCCTCAAAATCAACTGGTGAGGGACCGGGAGCTGTTTCCAATCCCCTGCCCGTCAATTACAATTTAGAGCCTTCACTTCATCCTTACTCAGGCCTTTAAATCCATAAATTTCAGCATTTTTTACCTTAAAGGCCTTACTCGCCTTGGGGTGATTTTTAAAGGCGATTTAGGGAGGATTTGGGGAGGCCGATGCCCATTTCGGGCTGATTTTGAGGTGATTTTGGGGGTATTTTTTGTGTCATTTGGGGCGATTTTTGCGGCGATTTGGGGGCAAATTTGGGGTGGTTTTTCTGGTTTTTTTTTTTAATTGGGATTTTGGGCTTCCAAAGCTGATTTTTCAGGGGATTTCTCAGCGATTAAAACAACGGGACCCGACTGGTGGGAATTACAATTTTGGGTACAAATCGGCCCTAAATAAACCCTCAGGTTGGGTTTCCACCTCAGCAGCACCGAGATCTTTTTGGAATGCTCTGGATTTTTGGAACCCTGCTGGAAACGTGGATTTATCCCAAATTTCCCTTCAAGCTCTGCTGGGTTCCACGGAGAGACGGAATTACCCCGGTAATTCCAGGGATGGGGAAAAAAAACCCCAAAAACCCCTGAGGTGCCGCTGGGTGAATTCTCCGTCCTTGGAATCGTTCCCGGGTCAGGTTGGAAAGGGATTGGAGCAACCTGGGAGAGGGGAAAGTGTCCCTGACCATGGGTGGGGTGGGAATGGGATGGGATTGAAGGGACTTTTCCCACCCAAACCGGGCTGGGATGATGGATCCATCCATCCCTGAATCCATCCATCCATTAATCAATCCATTATTCCATTAATTTATTAATCCATGAATCCATTAATCCATCCCTCCATCCATGCGTCCATCAATCCCTGAATCCATCCATCCATCCCTGAATCCATCCATCCATTATTCCATCAATCCATTAATCCATCAATCCATCCATGGATCCATCCATCATTAATCCATTAGTCTACCAATCCATTAATCTATTAATCTACTAATCCATTAATAAATCAATCCATTATTCCATAAATCCATCAATCCATTAATCCATTAATCCATCAATCCATCCATGGATCCATCCATCAATCCATTAATCCATTAATCATACAATCTATTAATCTACCAATCCATTAATAAATCTATCCATTATTCCATTAAGCCATCAATCCATTCATCAATCCCTCCATCCCTGCATCCATCCATCTATCAATCCATTAATCCATTAATCCATTAATCCATCAATCAGTTCATCAATCCCTCCATTCCTGCATCCATCCATCCATTAATCAATCCATTATTCCATTAATCTATTAATCCATCCATCCATCCATGGATCCATCCATCCATTATTCCATTAATCTATTAATCTATCAATCCATTAATCCATCAATCCATTCATGGATCCATCCATCAATCCATCCATGGATCCATCCATCAATCCATTAATCCATTAATCTACCAATCCATTAATCTATTCATCTATCAATCCATTAATAAATCAATCCATTATTGCATTAATCCATCAATCCATTCATCCATTCATCAGTCCCTCCATCCATCCATCCATTAATCAATCCATTATTCCATTAATCTACCAATCCATCAATCCATTAATCCATCGATGCATTAATCTACCAATCCATTAAATTATTAATCTATCAATCATTATTCCATTAATTTATTGATCCATCCATCCCTGCATCCATCCATCCATTAATCAATCCATTATTCCATTAATCTATTAATCCATCAATCCATCAATCCATCCCTCCATCCCTGGCTCCATTCCAATCCCCGGAATTCCCGACGGGGCCGAGTGTCCCCGAGTCCCCCGAGCACCTTCGGAGCTCCCTCCGAAAAGAAATCCCTCCAAAAACAAAAAACCACAAATCCCTCCAAATGATTTCCCTCAAAAAATGCCTTCCAAAAAATTCCCTCCAAAAATATTCCTTTAAATTTCTTTCCCTTTAAAATCCCTTAAATTTTCCTCAAATTCCCCTCAATTTTCCCTTAAAAGTCCCTCAAATTCCCCTCAATTTTCACTTAAAAATCCCTAAAAAATCCCTAAAAAATCCCTCCATTTTCCTTAAAAAAATCTCTTAAAAATCCCTCCAATTTCCCTCAAATATTGCTTAAAAATCCCTTAAATTTCCCTCAGTTTTATCTTAAAAATCCCTTAAATTTCCCTCAATTTTCCCTCAAATTTCCCTCAGATTTCCCTTAAAAATCCCTTAAATTTCCCTCAAATTTCCCTTAAAAATCCCTAAAAATCCCTCAAATTTCCCTCAATTTTCTCTTAAATTTCCCTCAGATTTCCCTTAAAAATCCCTCCAATTTCCCTCAATTTTCCCTTAAAAATCCCTTTAAAGTCCCTTAAAAGTCCCTTAAAAGTCCCTCACATTTCCCTCAAATTTGCCTTAAATTTCCCTTAATTTTCCCTTAAAAATCCCTCCAATTTTTCTCAGTTTTCCTTAAAAGTCCCTTAAAAATCCCTCAAATTTCCCTCAATTTTCTCTTAAATTTCCCTCAAATTTCCCTTAAAAATCCTTCAATCTTCCCCTAAAAATCCCTTAAAAATCCCTTAAAAATCCCTCAAATTTCCCTCAAATTTCCCTTAAATATCCCTTAAAAATTCCTCAAATTTCCCTCAATTTTCTCTTAAATCTCCCTCAAATTTCCCTTAAAAATTCCTCAAATTTCCCTCAAATTTCTCTTAAATTTCCCTCCAATTTCCCTCAATTTTCCCTTAAAAATCCCTAAAAATCCCTTAAAAATCCCTCCAATTTTTCTCAATTTTCCCTTAAAAATCCCTCAAATTTCCCTCCAATTTCCCTCAAATTTCCCTTAAAAATCCCTTAAAAATTCCTCAATTTTCCCTTAAAAATCCCTTAAAAATCCCTTAAAAATCCCTCCAATTTTTCTCAATTTTCCCTCAATTTTCTCTTAAAAATCTCTCAAATTTCCCTCACATTTCCCTTATATTTCCCTCACATTTCCCTTATATTTCCCTCAAATTTCCCTCAAATTTCCCTTAAAAATCCCTTAAATTTCCCTCAAATTTCCCTCAAATTTCCCCTAAATTTCCCTTAAATATCCCTTAAAAATCCCTCCAATTTCCCTCAATTTTCCCTTAAAAATCCCTAAAAATCCCTTAAAATTCCCTCAAATTTCCCTCACATTTCCCTTATATTTCCCTCAAATTTCCCTTAAATATCCCCTAAAAATTCCTCAAATTTCCCTCAAATTTCCCTTAAATTTCCTTAAATATCCGTTAAAAATTCCTCAAATTTCCCTCCAATTTCCCTCCAATTTCTCTTAAAAATCCCTCAAATTTCCCTCAAATTTCCCTCAAATTTCCCTCAAATTTCCCTTAAATTTCCCTTAAAAATCCCTAAAAATCCCTCCAATTTCCCTCAATTTTCCCTTAAAAATCCCTAAAAATCCCTTAAAATTCCCTCAAATTTCCCTCACATTTCCCTTAAATATCCCTCAAATTTCCCTTAAATTTCTCTTAAATTTCCCTTAAAAATCCCTCAATCTTCCCTCAAAAATCCCATAAACATCCCTTAAAAATCCCTCAAATTTCCCTCAAATTTCTCTCAAATTTCCCTCAAAACTCTCAAAAGGATCGGGCACCAGGAATTCTGCTCTTTTCTAGGGGCTAAATGAGAGAAATTAATAAATTCTCATCAATATTTTAATTAAAAGGGTCTGGCACAAGGAATTCCGCTCTTTTATAGGGGCTGAATCAGAATAATTAAGGAATTCTCATCAATATTTCAATTAAAAGGGTTTGGAATTTTGCTCTTTTATAGAGATAAATGAAGGGATTGATGGAATTAAAACAAATATTTTAATTAAAAGGGTTTGGGAACAGGGAATTCTGCTCTTTTATGGGGGATAATTGAAAGAAATTAAGGAATTCTCATCAATATTTCAATTAAAAGGATTTGGAATTTTGCTATTTTTTAGGGATAAATGAAAGAAATTAAGGAATTATTATCAGTATTTTAATTAAAAGGATTTGGACACAAAGAATTTTGCTATTTTATGGGGATAAATGAAAGAAATTAAGGAATTCTCATCAATATTTTAATTAAAAGGGTCTGGCACAAGGAATTCCGCTCTTTTATAGGGGCTGAATCAGAATAATTAAGGAATTCTCATCAATATTTCAATTAAAAGGATTTGGAATTTTGCTCTTTTATAGAGATAAATGAAGGGATTGATGGAATTAAAACAAATATTTTAATTAAAAGGGTTTGGGAACAGGGAATTCTGCTCTTTTATGGGGGATAATTGAAATAAATTAATAAATTATCATCAATATTTCAATTAAAAGGATTTGGACACAAAGAATTCTGCTCTTTTCTAGGGGCTAAATGAAAGAAATTAAGGTTTTCTCTTAAATATTTTAATTAAAAGGATCCGGCACAAGGAATTCCGCTCTTTTATGGGGGATAATTGAAAGAAATTAAGGAATTCTCATCAATATTTCAATTAAAAGGATTTGGAATTTTGCTATTTTTTAGGGATAAATGAAAGAAATTAAGGAATTATTATCAGTATTTTAATTAAAAGGATTTGGACACAAAGAATTTTGCTATTTTATGGGGATAAATGAAAGAAATTAAGGAATTCTCATCAATATTTCAATTAAAAGGGTCTGGCACAAGGAATTCTGCTCTTTTATGGGGGATAATTGAAATAAATTAATAAATGATCATCAATATTTCAATTAAAAGGGTTTGGAATTTTGCTCTTTTCTAGGGATAAATGAAAGAAATTAAGGTTTTCTCTTAAATATTTTAATTAAAAGGGTTTGGGAACAGGGAATTTTGCTCTTTTAGATCCCGAATGGTTTTTGCTCATCCTGGCTGCGCTGAGGGCTCCGAATAAATCCCAAAAAAAATCCCAAAAAAAGAGCTGGGAATGGCAGCAAATCCCAAAGCTGAGCCCAGCCCCGGCCCGGAACCCCCAGGGATTTCAGGGGGTGGGGATTTTGGGGGAATTTAGGGGATTTTGGGGGAAATGAAGGGGATTTGGGGAAACGGAGGGGGTTTGGGGGATGTGGAGCTGGGGAAGGGCTCAGGATGGGGAATGGGGATTTGGGATTTGGGAGAAAAGGGGATTTGGGGTTTGGGGATTTGGGATTTGGGAGAGAAGGGGAATGGGGATTGGGGATTTGGGAGAAAAGGGGGATTTGAGATTTGGGATTTAGGAGAAAAGGGGATTTGGGATTTGGGAGAGAAGGGGATGAGGAATGGGGATTTGGGAGAAAAGGGGATTTGGGAGAAAAGGGGAATGGGGATTTGGGGTTTGGGAGAAAAGGGGATTTGGGATTTGGGATTTGGGAGAGAAGGGGATTTGGGATTGGGGATAAAAGGGGATTGGGGATTTGGGATTTGGGGATTTGGGATTTGGGAGAAAAGGGGATTTGGGGTTTGGGAGAAAAGGGGATTTGGGGTTTGGGATTTGGGAGAGAAGGGGATTGGGAATGGGTTGGGATTTGGGGATTTGGGGATTTGGGATTCGGGGAATTCTCCTCCCGGCCAAGCTGTCCCAGCCCCGCCCGGGCGCTGCTGGAGGCGCCGCCCCCGCGGGGTTTGGTGGCACTTTGGGGACACGTGGTGGCCTCGGGCTAATGGCGGGGCTGGCGGCTCCGGGAGAGCCCGGGCAGCTGCTGCCCCCAATTAACTCATTAACTCATTAACTCATTAACTCATCGACTCATTAACTCAGCGGCCGGGGAGGGAGGCTCGGTGCTCTCAGCGCTGTCCCCGCGGTGTGACAGCAGATGGGACAGCGAGGGGACAGCGAGGGGACAGCGAGGGGACAGCCAGGCACTGTCACTGTCCCTGTCCCCAGCACTGTCCCTTGTCCCTGTCCCCAGCAGTGGCACTGTCCCCTGTCCCCTGTCCCTGTCCCCAGCCCTGTCCCCTGTCCCCTCCCCCCCAGCTCCCCGACGCATTCGTGACCCCCCCGTGTCCCCCTCCATGAGGCCACACCCCGGTGCCACCCCTCCAGGGCCACCAACCCCGCCCCGAGTGTCCCCAAACCCCCCCGAGTGTCCCCTCCGCCTGTCCCGGGCCGGCCCGCGCGCTATTTTTGTCCCCCCCTGGTGACACCGCTGTCCCCAACCATAGAAGGAGCCGGCGGCCACCCCGGGGGCGGGGGGGGGAGGTCACTTGTCGCCGAGGTGTCCCCTGGCAGCGCGGATTGTCACCTCCGCCCGTCGGGGACACTTGGTCGTGTTTGTCCCCTCGGTTTTGGGGACTGGCCCGGGGCTGGGAACGGCTCCTGGGGACACCGGTGACCCTGATGCCACCACCCCGGTGACAGATTTGGGGACGCTGCCCTCCGGCCATCCCCCCCTCTGTCCCCAGCCGTGGTTTGTCCCAGGGGGAATTGTCCCCATCCAGCGGGGGACACTGGGGTCATCCCAAACTGGGGTCACCGGGGTCACCCCAAACTGGGGGCACTGGGGACACCCCACCCCAAACTGGGGTCACCACCCTAAACTGGGGACACCGGGGTCACCCCAAACTGGGGACACCCCACCCCAAACTGGGACCCTGGGGACACCAGGGTCACCCCAAACCGGGGGCGCTGGGGTCACCCCAAACTGCGACACCGGGGTCACCCCACCCCAAACTGGGGGCGCTGGGGACACCGGGGTCACCCCAAACTGGGGTCCCCCCACCCCAAACTGGGGCTACTGGGGACAACCCACCCCAAACTGGAGTCACCGGGGTCACCTCAAACTGGGACACTGCGGTCACCCCAAACTGGGGACACCGGGGTCACCCAAAACTGGGGACACCCCACCCCAAACTGGGGACACTGGGGACACCCCACCCCAAATTGCGACACCGGGGTCACCCCAAACTGGGGACACCCCACCCCAAACTGGGGACACTGGGGTCGCCTCACCCCAAACTGGGGGCGCTGGGGACACCGGGGTCACCCCAAACTGGGGGTACTGGGGACACCCCACCCCAAATTGCGACACCAGGGTCACCCCAAACTGGGGACACCCCACCCCAAACTGGGGACACTGGGGTCGCCTCACCCCAAACTGGGGGCGCTGGGGACACCGGGGTCACCCCAAACTGGGGGTACTGGGGACACCCCACCCCAAATTGCGACACCAGGGTCACCCCAAACTGCGACACCGAAGTCACCCCACCCCAAACTGGGGACACTGGGGACACCCCAAACTGGGGTCCCCCCACCCCAAACTGGGACCTCTGGGGTCACCCCACCCCAAACTTGGGGCGCTGGGGGCACCCCAAACTGGGGACACCAGGGTCACCCCACCCCAAACCGGGGGCGCTGGAGACACCGGGGTCACCCCAAACTGGAGTCACCCCACCCCAAACCGGGACACTGAGGTCACCCCAAACTGGGGTCCCCCCACCCCAAACCGGGGTCACCGGGCCCTGCAGGGCCCCACACCGGGGAGGGCACAAACCCCAAACCCTCGGGGTGTCCCTGTGCCAGCAGCACCCCGGGGTGCCCCCGAACCGCCCCCCTGGGAATCCCCCGAGCCCCCCCCAAAAGCGCAGCCCCGCACCCCAAAAACCCCGGCCCGGAGCGGGAAATGGGGTTGGGGACACTCGGGGGGGGTTTGGGGACACTCGGGGGGGGGTTTGGGGACACTCGGGGGGGGTTTGGGGACACCCCGGGGGGGTTTGGGGACACTCGGGGGGGTGTTGGGGACCCCCGGGGGGTGCGGGGCACTCACCGTCCGAGCGGATCCGGGGGGGCCGGGGGGGGCCGGGGACCCCGAGTTCGGGGGGAGGCGGAGGAGCCGCCGCCGCCTCCCGCCCGCATCGCGGGACCCGCAGCGGGAGCGGCACCGGGAGCACCGGGAGCACCGGGATCAGCGGGAGCACCGGGAGCACCGGGAGCCCTGGGATCAGCGGGATCAGCGGGATCAGCGGGACCGGGATGAGCGGGAGCGGGATCAGCGGGACCGGGAGCACCGGGAACACCGGGATCAGCAGGAGCGGGAGCCCTGGGATCAGCGGGAGCGGGATCAGCGGGAGCGGGCTCACCGGGACCGGGAGCACCGGGATCAGCGGGAGCGGGCTCACCGGGATCAGCGGGAGCGGGAGCGGGAGCACCGGGAGCGGGATCACCGGGATCAGCGGGCTCGGGAGCCCTGGGATCAGCGGGACCGGGATCAGCGGTAGCGGGATCACCGGGAGCGGGATCAGCGGGAGCACCGGGACCGGGAGCACCGGGATCAGCGGTAGCGGGATCACCGGGAGCGGGATCACCGGGATCAGCGGGCTCGGGCTCACCGGGCTCGGGATCACCGGGAGCGGGACCGGGATCACCGGGAGCGAGATCAGCGGGAGCACCGGGAGCGGGATTAGCGGGAGCGGGATCAGCCGGAGCGGGATCACCGGGATCGGGATCGGGATCACCGGGATCACCGGGATCACCGGGATCACCGGGATCACCGGGATCAGGCTCAGCGGGAGCACCGGGCTCACCGGGACCGGGCTCACCGAGCTCGGGCTCACCGGGCTCGGGCTCACCGGGCTCCCCGGGCTCGGGCTCACCGGGCTCACCGGGTTCGTCACCGCGCGGAGGCGGCGCTGGAGCAGCCCCGGGGGGGTCTCACCCCTCTGGGGGTGCGCGCTTGGGTGGAGGCTCCCGGGGACCCCAAAAGTGCGGGGGCGCAACCGCAACCGAGTGTGTGACCCCCCCCCCGGGGCTGTCCCCAAAATTGGGGTGCGGGGCTGGAACCCCCCCTGTTCCTGGTCCCAAAATTGGGGTGCGGGGCTGGAACCCCCCCTCTTCCTGACCCCAAAATTGGGGGTTCAGGGCAGGGTCACAGCCCGTTCCTGACCCCAAAATTGGGGTGCAGAGCAAGGTCACCCCTTGTTTCTGGTCCCAAAATTGGGGGTTCAGGGCAGGGTCACCTCCTGTTCCTGGTCCCAAAATTGGGGTGCAGAGCTGGGTCACCCCCCATAAAATGGTGACCCCAAAACTGGGGGTGCAGGGCTGGAACCCCCCCTCTTCCTGACCCCAAAATTGGGGGTGCAGGGTTGGGTCACCCCCTGTTCCTGGTCCCGAAATTGGGGTGCAGAGCAAGGTCACCCCTTGTTTCTGGTCCCAAAATTGGGGTGCAGGGCTGGGTAACCTCCTGTTCCGACCCCAAAATTGGGGGTTCAGGGCTGGATCTCCCCCGTTCCTGACCCCAAAATTCGGGTGCAGGGCAGGGTCACCTCCTGTTCCGACCCCAAAATTGGGGTGCAGAGCTGGGTCACCCCCCATAAAATGGTGACCCCAAAACTGGGGGTGCAGGGCTGGAACCCCCCCTCTTCCTGACCCCAAAACTGGGGGTGCAGGGCTGGAACCCCCCCTCTTCCTGACCCCAAAATTGGGGGTTCAGGGCAGGGTCACCCCCTGCTCCTGAGCCCAAAATTGGGGCAGGGCTGGGTAAACCCCCATAAAATGGTGACCCCAAAATTTGGGTTCAGGGCAGGATAAACACCCCCAAATAGTGACCCCAAAACTGGGGGTGCAGAGCAAGGTCACCCCTTGTTTCTGGTCCCAAAATTGGGGTGCAGGGCTGGGTAACCCGACCCCAAAATTGGGGTTCAGGGCTGGATCTCCTCCGTTCCTGACCCCAAAATTCGGGTGCAGGGCAGGGTCACCCCCTGTTCCTGGTCCCAAAATTGGGGTGCAGGGCTGGGTAAAACCCCATAAAATGGTGACCCCAAAACTGGGGGTGCAGGGCAGGGTCACAGCCCGTTCCTGGTCCCAAAATTGAGGTGCAGGGCTGGGTAACCCGACCCCAAAATTGGGGGTTCAGGGCTGGATCTCCCCCGTTCCTGACCCCAAAACTGGGGTGCAGGGCTGGGTAAAGCCCCATAAAATGGTGACCCCAAAATTGGGGTTCAGGGCAGGATAAACACCCCCAAATAGTGACCCCAAAATTGGGGGTGCAGGGCTGGATCTCCCCCGTTCCTGACCCCAAAATTGGGGTGCAAGGCTGGGGAAACCCCCCTAAATCATCCCCCAAAACTGGGGGTGCAGGGCTGGGCTCCCCACCCCGCTGTCCCCATTTTGGGGGGGTCACAGCCCGGTCCCCTCCCCCCCCCCCCAATTCAGGTTGGGCCCCGCCCCCAAGCCACTCGCCGGCCACGTGACCGCCCCCGCCCCCTTCCCTGTGTTTACATGATTCGACCAATCAGCGTCCCTCTAGCAACGCAGCCTCGCGGCGGGGCGGATGGGGGTGTTTGTGCGGCCTCTCTCCATTGGGCGAAACGCCTGTCAGTCATCCCCCCCAGCAGCGCGGGGCGGGCGGGGCGTTACGTGTTATTTACATCGCGCGTGGCCACGCCCACCCCCCGCTGCCCCACGTGGGGGACGAGTGCGCTCATCCAATCAGAGCCGCCGGCGGCCTCCAATCCGGAGCGCCGCTCGGTGGGTGGGATTAACCGCCTGATCGACAGCTGAGCGGCGCAATAGCAACGCGCGTTTATTCCGTATCGTCCAACCAGAGCGCTGAGGGGCGGGGCCTGGCGGCGGCGGCGGCTGAGGGAGTCCGGCCGGCCCCAGGTACCGTGAGGGGACACCGGGGTGGGGGGGGGGGACACAGCGGCGACAGCGGCGACACCGCGGGGCCAGCGCGGCCAACACAGCCCGGCCGACCGCGAGGTACCGCCGGGGACACGGGGGAGCTCCGGGGCCGGGCAGGCCCCGCTGTCCCGCGGGCTCCTGAGGGGCTCCGGGAGGAGCGGGGCCGGGCCCGGGGGGCGCTGAGGCCGAGCCGGGCTCGGCCGGGGCCGCTGGCCCGGGATCCCCGGGAACGGCGCTGGAAGAGCCCCGAAAGTGCCCTCGGTGTGGGCCGGGATCGGCTCCTCCATCCCAATCCCGTTCCCGATCCCAAATCCCAATTCCCTCCCTCAGGCGGGGTTCGGGCCAGGTCGCTTCCCCGCCCCCCCCCGAGTTCCCGCTCCAGCCGGGCTTTGGGATGTTCCTGGAATTCCAAAAATTCCTTTGGGAGTTTTTTTTTCCCTCGGGAAATTTCCCCCGGATTTAAGCCTTTGGGATTTTCTCCCTTGGGAATTTTCTCCCTTGGGAATTTTCTCCCTGGTTTAACCCTTTGGAAATTTTCTCCCTTCGGGAATTTTCTCCGCGGTTTCCACCCCAATCCAGCCCAGCCCTGCCCTGGAAAGGGCGTTATCCCTTCCCAAGGAATTCCCAGGAATGCGGAGCCCGATTCCCAGGAGAAGGGAAAACTCCCGGGAATGCTCCGAGTGCCTGCAGGGGCTCCAGGAGAGCTGGAGAGGGGCTGGGGACAAGGGCTGCAGGGACAGGGGACAGGGAATGGCTTCCCACTGGGAAAAGTGACCTTGAGCTGGGATTGGGGCAGGAATTCTGGATTTTGGAATTCCCAGCTGGGCTGCGGATCCCTGGAATGTCCCGGGCCAGGCCGGGATGGATTTGGAGCAGCACTGGGAAGGGTTGGGCTTGGAACGGGGCTGGGATTTCAGGTCCCTTCCCGACCCGAATTCCAGGATCCCCCGGAGGAATCCGGGCAGGAGAGGCCGGGACACTTCCCAGGCTCCCCCTCAGCTCCTCGGGAGCGGGAACGGCACCAAACCCCCGGGCGGGCTCCGTTCCCCAGGGATGGATCCCGCCCCTGGATCCTCCCATTCCCATTCCCATTCCCAGCCCCACAGGTCCGGCCCATCCAGGATCTCCCGGTGCCTCCCACTCCGGGAAATTCGCATTCCCGGCGCTCCAATCCCCTCTCCCCGACCAAATCCCGGCATCCAGCGTCCCAAATCCCACCCCGATCCCGATTTCTCTCCCGGCGATGGGGATTTATCCCCATTCCCAGCCCTGCATTCCCATTCCCCATTCCCAGCCCTGCATTCCCATTCCCCATTCCCAGCCCTGCATTCCCATTTCCATTCCCAGCTCTGCATTCCCATTCCCCATTCCCAGCCCTGCATCCCCATTCCCCATTCCCATTGCTGCATTCCCATTCCCCATTCCCAGCTCTGCATTCCCATTCCCCATTCCCAGCCCTGCATTCCCATTCCCCATTCCCAGCCCTGCATTCCCATTCCCCATTCCCATTGCTGCATTCCCATTCCCCATTCCCAGCCCTGCATTCCCATTCCCCATTCCCAGCCCTGCATTCCCATTCCCCATTCCCAGCTCTGCATTCCCATTCCCCATTCCCAGCTCTGCATTCCCATTCCCCATTCCCAGCCCTGCATTCCCATTCCCCATTCCCAGCCCTGCATTCCCATTCCCCATTCCCAGCTCTGCATTCCCATTCCCCATTCCCAGCCCTGCATTCCCATTCCCCATTCCCATTGCTGCATTCCCATTCCCCATTCCCAGCCCTGCATTCCCATTCCCATTCCCAGCCCTGCATTCCCATTTCCCATTCCCAGAGTTCTCCCATTCCCAGCTCTCCCAGCTCCCAAGGGCCGTGCCCTATTTCCCTGATCCCGGATAATCCCATCCCGCTTCTCCTTTAATCCCGGCCCGGCTCTGCCGGATTCTCCCAGAAAAAAAAAAGCAAAAACCTCCTGGGAGAAAAACCAACCCAACCCCAAACAATCCAAGGAACGCTCAGGAACCTCATCCCGAATTCCTCCTGGAGCGCTGAGGGGACACAGCCGGCTCCTCTCTGCCAAAGCCGAGAATTCCTGCCCAATATTCCATAAAAATCCCCCTTTTCCCAGTGGGAAGCCATTCCCTGTCTCCTGGCCCTGCAGCCCTTGTCCCCAGCCCCTCTCCAGCTCTCCTGGAGCCCCTCGGGGCACTCGGAGCATTCCCGGGACTTTTCCCTTCTCCAGGGGAACATTCCCAGCTCTCCCACCATCCCTGAGCTCACCCCCCGTTCCCAACCTTCCAGAACATCCCAAACTCCGGCAGTTTGGGGCTGGGAAGGATTCTTTTCCCAGGATTGATGGATGGATGCAGGATGGAGAGATGGATTAATAGATTAATGCAATAATGGATTGATTTATTAATGGATTGATAGATTAATAATGGATTGATAGATGAATGGATTGATGGATTGGTGGATGGATCCATGGATGGACTGATGGATTACTGGATTGATGGATTAATGGAATAATGGATTGATGGATCAATATATTGATGGATTGATGGATTGGTGCATGGATCCATGGATCCATGGATGGGTTGATGGATTGATGGACTGATGGATTAATGGATTGATGAATTAATGGAACGATGGATTAATGGACTGATGGATTGATGGATTAATGGAATAATGGATTGATGGATTGATAGATTGATAAATTTATAGATTAATGCATTGGTGGATTAATGGAATAATGGATGGATGGATGGATTCAGGGATGGATGGATCCAGCCCAGCCCCTCCCAGCCAGGAATTCCTGCCCCAATCCCAGCTCAATGTCACTTTGCCCAGTGGGAAGCCATTCCCTGTCCCCTGTCCCTGCAGCCCTTGTCCCCAGCCCCTCTCCAGCTCTCCTGGAGCCCCTCGGGGCACTCGGAGCATTCCCTGGAGTTTTCCCTTCTCCAGGGGAACATTCCCAGCTCTCCCAGCATCCCTGAGCTCACCCCCCGTTCCCAACCTTCCAGAACATCCCAAACTCCGGCAGTTTGGGGCTGGGAAGGATCCTTTCCCCAGGATAACCCGGCCGTGGATGGATGCAGGGATGGATGGAGGGATTCAGGGATTGATGGATCCATGGATGGAGGGATTGATGAACTGATTGATGGATTAATGGATGAATGCATTGATGGATTAATGGAATAATGGATTGATTTATTAATGGATTGATAGATTGATGGATTAATGGATTAATGGATTGGTGGATTGATGGATGGATGGATGGATCCATGGATGGATTGATGGATTAATGGATTGATGGATTGATGAATTAATGGAATAATGGATTAATGGACTGATGGATTGATGGACGGATCCATGGATGGATTGATGGACTGATGGATTGATGGGTTGATGGATTTAGTGATTAATGGATAGATGTGTTGATGGATTGATGGAATGATGGATTTATGGATTAATGAATTGATGGATTGATGGATGGATTGATAGATTGATGGATTAATTAATTTAGTGATTAATGGATTGATGGACTGATAGATGGATTGATGGATTGATGGATTAATGGAATAATGGATTGGTGGACTGATGGGTTGATGGATTGGTAGATTAATGGATTGATGGATTGATGGATCCATGGATGGATTGATGGATTAATGGAATGATGGATTAATGGGCTGATGAGTTAATGGATTGATGGATTAATAGATTAATGCATTAATGCATGAACTCAACATTGATGGATTGATGGATTAATGGATTGATAGATTGATGGCTTGATGGATTAATGGAATAATGGATTGATAGATTAATCAATTTAATCAATTTAATTGATGGATTGATCCATGGATGGATTGATGGGTTGATTGACAGATTGACAGATTGATGGACTGATAGATTAATGGATTGATGGATTTAGTGATCAATGGATTGATGGATTAATGGATAGATGTGTTGATGGATTGATGGAATGATGGATTTATGGATTAATGAATTGATGGATTGATGGATTGATAGATTGATGGATTAATTAACTTAGTGATTAATGGATTGATGGATTATTAAATTGATGGATTGGTGGATTGATGGATTAATGGTATGATGGATTGATTGACAGATTGATGGATTGATGGGCTGATAGATGGATTAATGGATTAATGGATCAGTGGATGGATTGGTGGATTGATGGATTTAGTGATTGATGGATTGATAGATTAATGTATTGATGGACTAACAGATTAATGGATTCATGGATTAATGAATTGATGGATTGATGAATGGATGGATTGATAGATTGATGGATTAATTAATTTAGTGATTAATGGATTGATGGACTGATAGATGGATTGGTGGATTAATGGATTGATGGATTTAGTGATTAATGGATTGATGGGTTGATGGATTAATGGATTGATGAATTAATGGAATGATGGATTGATAGGTTCATGCATTGGTGGATAATGGATTGATGGATTTGTGGATTGATGGATTAATGGAATAATGGATTGATGGGTTAATGAATTGTTGGATTGATAGATTGATGGATTGATGGACTGATAGATTAATGGGTTGATGGATTGATAGATTAAGAGATAGATGGATTAATGGATTTAGTGATCAATGGAATGATGGATTAATGGAATGATGGATTTATGGATTAATGAACTGATGGACTGATGGATGGATGGATTGATTGATGGATTAATTAATTTAGTGATTAATGGATTGATGGACTGGTGGATTGATGGATTGATGGATTAGTGGTTTGGTGGATTGATGGATTAATAGATTGATGGATTGATGGATTTAGTGATTGATGGATGGATGGATTGATAGATTAATGAATTTATGGATTAATGAATTGATGGATGGATGGATTGATAGATTGATGGATTAAATAATTGAGTGATTAATGGATTGATGGACTGATAGATGGATTGGTGGATTAATGGATGGACTGATGGATTAATGGATTGATGGATTGATGGATTGATAGATTAATGGATTGGTGGATTCATGGAGCGATGGAGGGATGGATGGATGGAGAGGTTGATGGATGGATGGATCAATGGATTGATGGATGGATCAATGGATTGATGGATGGATCCATGGATGGATCAATGGATTGATGGATGGATCCATGGATGGATCAATGGATTGATGGATGGATCCATGGATGGATCAATGCATTGGTGGAACGGTCTCTGATCCATTCCCAATCCCTGGCCTCCATTCCCGGATCTCTCCCTCTGCCCAATCCCCCCAGGACCAACCCCACCCTTCCCGTGCTGGAACCCCGGCCCAGATTGGGGATTTGGGATTTGGGATCTCCAGCACCCCCTGATCCCCGCTGGATTTGGGATCTGGGATTTGGGGTCTCCAGCACCCCCTGACCCCCGATGGATTTGGGATTTGGGATTTGGGATTTGGGATCTCCAGCACCCCCTGACCCCGCTGGATTTGGGATTTGGGATTTGGGATCTCCAGCCCCCCCTGATCCCCGCTGGATTTGGGATTTGGGATTTGGGATTTGGGATCTCCAGCACCCCCTGACCCCCGATGGATTTGGGATTTGGGATTTGGGATCTCCAGCACCCCCTGACTCCCACTGGATTTGGGATTTGGGATCTCCAGCACCCCCTGACCCCCCCTGGATTTGGGATTTGGGATCTCCAGCACCCCCTGATCCCCGCTGGATTTGGGATTTGGGATTTGGGATCTCCAGCACCACCTGACCCCCACTGGATTTGGGATTTGGGATCTCCAGCACCCCCTGATCCCCGCTGGATTTGGGATTTGGGATTTGGGATTTGGGATCTCCGCCCCCCCCCTGATCCCCGATGGATTTGGGATTTGGGATCTCCAGCACCCCCTGATCCCCGCTGGATTTGGGATTTGGGATTTGGGATCTCCAGCACCCCCTGACCCTGCTGGATTTGGGATTTGGGATCTCCAGCACCACCTGACCCCTGCTGGATTTGGGATTTGGGATTTGGGATCTCCAGCACCCCCTGACCCCGCTGGATTTGGGATTTGGGATTTGGGATCTCCAGCACCCCCTGACCCCCGCTGGATTTGGGATTTGGGATCTCCAGCACCACCTGACCCCTGATGGATTTGGGATTTGGGATTTGGGCTCTCCAGCCCCCCCTGACCCCCTGACCCCGCTGTTCCCAGTTTTTAGGATGAATGGCTCGGAGCTGGCCGGCAGCCCGGCCTCCAGCCCCGCAGCCCAGGCGGATCCCGCCGGGAACGGGCGGCACCAGGAGAAGGAGCCGAACCCCTTTGCCGAGTACCTGTGGATGGAGAACGAGGAGGATTTCAACCGGCAGGTGAGAGCCCGGGGTGGGAACGGGAAACCGGCCGGGAACGCCGGGATCCGGAGGGAAAGGAGCCGCCCCGGAGTCGGGAACGGGAAACGGGCCGGGAACGCCGGGATCCGGTGGGACAGGAGCCGCCCCGGGATCGGGAACGGGGAACGGGCCGGGAACGCCGGGATCCGGTGGGACAGGAGCCACCCCGGGATCGGGAACGGGAAACGGGCCGGGAACGCCGGGATCCGGTGGGACAGGAGCCGCCCCGGGATCGGGAACGGGAAACCGGCCGGGAACGCCGGGATCCGGTGGGACAGGAGCCGCCCCGGGATCGGGAACGGGAAACGGGCCGGGAACGCCGGGATCCGGAGGGACAGGAGCCGCCCCGGGATCGGGAACGGGGAACCGGCCGGGAACGCCGGGATCTGGGGGGAAAGGAGCCGCCCCGGGGTGGGATCGACCTGGAAAAGCCGGAAAAAAAAGCTGGGAAAAGTCTCTGATCCTTCCTGAGGGGTGGTGGCGTCACCTTCTGAGGTTTTGGGATTCGCTTTCCCTTTCCTTTTTGGGATCTTCTTTCCCTTTTTGGGATTCCCCTTTCCCTTTTTGGGATTCCCCTTTGCTTTCCTTTTTGAGATTCCGCTTCCATTCCCTTTTTGGGATTCCTCTTTCCTTTTTGGGATTCCCTTCCCTTTCCTTTTTGGGATCTTCTTTCCCCTTTTTGGGATTCCCCTTCCATTCCCTATTTGGGATTCCCCTTTGCTATTTGGATTCTCCTTCCCTTTTTGGGATCTTCTTTCCCTTTTTGAGATCTGCCTTCCCTTCCCTTCTTGGGATTCCCTTCCCTTTCTTTTTTTTGGATTCCCCTTTTTGGGATTCCCTTCCCTTTTTGGGATCCCCTTCCCTTTCCGTTTTGGGATTCCCTTTTCTTTTTTTGGGATTCCCTTTCCTTCCTTTTTTGGGATTCCTCTTTCCATTTTTGGGATCTTCTTTCCCTTTTTGAGATCTGCCTTCCCTTTCCTTTTTGGGAATCCCCTTCTCTTTTTTTGGGATTCCCTTCCCTTTCCTTTCTTAGGATTCCCTTCCCTTTCATTTTTGGGATCTTCTTGCCCTTTTTCGGATTTCCCTTTCCCTTCCCTTTTTGGGATTCGCCTTCTGTTTCCTTTTTGGGATTCCCTTCTCTTTCCTTTTTGGGATCTTCTTTCTCCTTTTTGGGATTCCCTTCCCATCCCTTTTTGGGATTCCCTTTCCTTTTTGGAATTCCCCTTTCCCTTTTTGGGATTCCCCTTCTCTTTTTTTGGGATTCCCTTCCCTTTCCTTTCTTAGGATTCCCTTCCCTTTCATTTTTGGGATCTTCTTGCCCTTTTTGGGATCTGCTTGCCCTTTTTCGGATTTCCCTTTCCCTTCCCTTTTTGGGATTCGCCTTCTGTTTCCTTTTTGGGATCTTCTTTCCCCTTTTTGGGATTCCCCTTCCTTTCCTGTTTGGGATTCCACTTCCCTTCCCTTTTTGGGATTCCCTTTCTTTTTTTGGGATTCCCCTTCCCTTTTTGAGATTCCCTTCCCTTTTTGGGATCTTCTTTCCCTTTTTGGGATTTCCCTCCCTTTTCCTTTTTAGGATTCCCCTTCTCTTCCCTTTTTGGGATTCCCCTTTCTTTTTTTGGGATTCCCCTTCCCTTTCCTTTCTTAGGAATCCCTTCCCTTCCCTTTTTGGGATTCCCTTTCCCTTTTTAGGATTCCCCTTCCATTCCCTTTCTGGGATTCCCTTTCCCTTTTTGGGGTCTTCTTTCCCCTTTTTGGGATACCCTTTCCCTTTTGGGATTCCCTTTTCTTTTTTTGGGATTCCCTTCCCTTTCCCTTTTTGGGATTTTCTTTCCCTTTTTCGGATTCCCCTTTCCTTCCCTTTTTGGGATTCCCCTTTCGCTTTTTGGGATTCCAAACATTTTCGTGGATCCAGCTTTGGAGCATTGGCTCCTCTTGGCGTCTCCCGAAATCCAGAGAAAAACGGGAAAAATCCCCGGCCCCGTCCTCGGCTTCCACATCCCAGCTCCGGGAATTCCAGGCTGGGAAAGCTCTGGGATCACAGCCACCCCCCCTGGAGCCAGGAATTCCCGGAATTCCTGGGATTTTCCAAGGAAAACCCTGGAATTTTTTAACCTGAAGGATTCCAGGATTCCACAGCCCATGGAAAAAATCCTGGAATTCCTGGAATTTTCCAACCTGAACAATTCCAGGATTCCCTCAGCTCCTCCCACAGTCCCTGGAATTCCTGGGATTTTCCAAGGAAAACCCTGGAATTTTTTAACCCGAAGAATTCCAGGATTCCACAGCCCTGGGGAAAAAAAATCCTAGGGAAAAAAAAATCCAGGAAAAAAAATTCCAGGGAAAAAAAATTCCAGGGGAAAAAATTCCCAGGGGAAAAAAATCCTGGGAAAAAATAATTCCAGGGAAAAAAATCCTGGGGAAAAAAATTCCGTGAAAAAAAAATTCCAGGAGAAAAAAATTCCCAGGGAAAAAAATCCTGGGAAAAAAAAATTCCAGGGAAAAAATCCCAGGGGAAAAAAAAATCCTGGAGAAAAAATTCCAGGGAAAAAAAATCCTGGGAAAAAATTCCAGGGAAAAAAAAATCCTGGGAAAAAAATTCCCAGGGAAAAAAAATCCTGGGGAAAAAATCCTGGGAAAAAGAAAACTCCAGGGAAAAAAAATCCTGGGAAAAAATTCCAGGGAAAAAAAGTCCCAGGGAAAAAAAAATCCAGGGAAAAAATTCCAGGGGAAAGAAAATCCAGGAAAAAAAAATTCCAAGGAAAAAAATCCCAGGGGAAAAAAAATCCCGGGGAAAAAAAAATCCTGGGAAAAAAAATCCCAGGGAAAAAAATTCCCAGGGAAAAAAAATCCAGGAAAAAAAAATTCCAAGGAAAAAAAATCCTGGGGAAAAAAATTCCAGGGAAAAAAATTCCAGGGGAAGAAATCCCAGGGAAAAAATTCCAGGGAAGAAATCCCAGGGGAAAAAAAATCCCAGGGGAAAAAAAATCCTGGAAAAAAAAAATTCCAGGAAAAAAAATTCCAGGGAAAAAAAAATCCAGGAAAAAAAAATCCCAGGGATGAAAAAACCCCTGGGATTTTCCAACCCGAAGAATTCCCTGGAAACCCACGGGAACGTTTGGGAATTCCTGGGGCAGGTGGAGGAGGAGCTGCAGGAGCAGGAGTTCCTGGATCGCTGCTTCCAGGAGATGCTGGAGGAGGAGGAGCGGGATTGGTTCATCCCGGCCCGGGACCTGGAGCAGGGGAAGGCGGCCGGCGGGAACGGCGGGAATGGGAACGGGGATATCCTGGTGAGGGATCCTTGGGAATGCTGGGAATGTTGGGAATGTTGGGAATGTTGGGAATGGGAATGGGGATTGGGGAATGGGAATGGGAATTGGGGAATGGGGAATTGGGGAATGGGAATTGGGAATGGGGAATGGGAATTGGGGAATGGGGAATGGGAATGGGAATTGGGAATGGGGAATGGGGAATGGGAATGGGAATTGGGAATGGGGAATGGGAATTGGGGAATGGGGAATGGGGAATGGGAATGGGAATGGGGAATTGGGAATGGGAATGGGAATGGGGAATTGGGAATGGGAATTGGGAATTGGGGAATTGGGGAATGAAGAATGGGGAATGGGGAATTGGGAATTGGGGAATGGGGATTGGGGAATTGGGGAATGCGAAGCAGGAAACGGGAATTGGGAATTGGGAATGGAATTGGGAACACGGAACCAGGAAACGGAATTGGGGAATGGGGGATTGGGGATTGGGATTGGGAATGGGAACTGGGAAATGGGAATTGGGAACTGGGGGTTGGGAATTGGGAACCGGGAATTGGGGAATGCAAACCAGGAAATGGGAATTGGGGAATGAGGAATGGGAACTGGGGAGTTGGGAACCGGGGGTTGGGAACCAAGAACCGGGAATTGGGAACCGGGAGCCAAGAACTGGGCATTGGGAATTGGGAACCAGGAATTGGGAATCGGGGAATGGGGAATTGGGAATTGGGAATGGGGAATTGGGAACCGCAACCTGGAACAGGGAAAGCCGGGGAGCGGGAACGGCACCGGGAACGGGAACGAGGGGGACATCCTGGTGAGGGAATGTTGGGAATGTTGGGAACTGGGGAATTGGGAATTGGGAATGGGAATTGGGAACCAGGAATTGGGAATTGGGAACTGGGAAATGGGAACTGGGAATTTGGAATGGGGAAATAGGGAATGGGAACCAGGAAACGGGAATTGGGAAATGGGGAATGGGAACTGGGAACTGGGACTTGGGAACCAGGAAATGGGGAAACGGGAATGGGGAATTGGGAACCAGGAGTTGGGAATGGGGAATTGGGGATGGGGAATGGGAAGTGGGAAATGGGAATTGGGAACCGGGAACTGAGAACTGGGCATTGGGAAATGGGAACTGGGAATTGGGAAAACGGGAATGGGGAATTGGGAACTGGGAATTGGGAATGAGGAATTGGGAACCAGGAGTTGGGAATGGGGAATTGGGAATGGGGAATTGGGGATTGGGAACCGGGGGTTGGGAACCAGGAACCAGGAAATGGGAATTGGGAACCAGGAATTGGGAACCGGGAACTGAGAACTGGGCATTGGGAAATGGGAATTGGGAATTGGGAACGGGAACCAGGAACCGGGAACCGGGAATTGGGAACCGGGAATTGGGAAATGGGAATTGGGAACACGGAACCAGGAAACGGAATTGGGGAATGGGGAATGGGGGATTGGGGATTGGGAATGGGAACTGGGAAATGGGAATTGGGAACTGGGGGTTGGGAATTGGGAACCGGGAATTGGGAACCGGGAGCCAAGAACTGGGCATTGGGAATTGGGAACCGGGAAATGGGAATTGGGGAATTGGGAACTGGGAACCAGGAACCAGGAAATGGGAAATGGGGAAATGGGAATGGGGAATTGGGAATTGGGAACGGGAACCAGGAATTGGGAATTGGGAACATGGAAACAGGAATTGGGAACCGGGAACCGAGAACTGGGCATTGGGAACCGGGAATTGGGAATGGGAACCGGGAATTGGAAACCAGGAACTGGGAATGGGGAATTGGGGAAAAGGGAATTGGGAATGGGAATGGGGAATGGGGAATGGGGAATGGGGAAGTGGGAACCGGGAATTGGGAACCGGGAAACGGGGCTTGGGCTGGGGCTTGGCCGATCCTTGGGATTATCCCGTGCTTGGGATTGTCCTGGCCTTGGGATTGGGCTTTGGGATTGGGATGTCCTTGGGATTGTCCCATTTCTGGGATTGGCCCGGCTTTGGGATCGGCCCAGAATCCCCGGGAGCACCCAAGGCCCAGCTGGCTCCAGCTGGAAAAGCGGGAAAGGGCCGGGCTGGGGACCCCAAACCCCGGGAATTCCCTTGGGAACCCAGAATCCCGGGAATTCTCTTGGGGAAACCCCAGCCCAGCCCAGGGAGGTGAGAATTCCCAACATTCCCGCCGTTCCCGACACCAAAATTCCGTCTTTTTCCCCAGAGCAAAAGCAACTTGAACCCGGACGCCAAGGAATTCGTGCCCGGAGTGAAATACTGACCCTGAGCCCTGCTCCAGGGGAAAAATTCCAGGGAAAAAAATTCCAGGAAAAAAATTCCCAGGGAAAAAAATTCCAGGGAAAAAAAAAATCCCAGGGAAAAAATTCCAGGGGAAAAGTTCCCAGGGGAAAAAAATTCCCGGGGAAAAAATATTCCAGGGAAAAAAATTCCAGGAAAAAAAGTCCCAGGGATAAAAATTCCAGGGAAAAAAAAAATCCTGGGAAAAAATTCCCAGGGAAAAAAAATTTCAGGGAAAAAAATCCTGGGGAAAAAATATTCCAGGGAAAAAAAAATTCCAGGGAAAAAAAAATTCCAGGGAAAAAAATTCCAGGGAAAAAAATTCCCAGGGAAAAAAAATCCCAGGGAAAAAAAATCCCAGGGAAAAAATCCCGGGGGAAAAAAATTCCCAGGGAAAAAAATTCCAGGGAAAAAAAAATTCCAGGGAAAAAAAAAATTCCCAGGAAAAAATTCCCAGGGAAAAAAAAAATTCCCAGGGAAATAAGTTCCCAGGGAAAAAAAAATCCGGGGAAAAAAAATTTATGGGGAAAAGGGTCAGGGTTTGGTGCTTTTTTGGTGGAGGAGTTTTTGGGGATCCCTGGTTTTTCTGGAATGGGATTTTTTAGGATCCCGGATTTTTCTGGAATGGGATTTTTAGGGATCTCTGATTTTTCTGGAATGGGATCCCTGGTTTTTCTGGAATGGGATTTTTGGGGATCCCTGGTTTGTCTGGAATGGGATTTTTAGGGATCCCTGGTTTTTTGGGATCCCTGGTTTTTCTTGAACGGGATTTTTGGGGATCCCCGATTTTTCTGGAATGGGATCCCTGGTTTTTTCTGGAATGGGATTTTTTTTTGTGGATCCCTGATGTTTCTGGAATGGGATTTTTTTGGGATCCTCGGTTTTTCTGGAATGGGAATTTTTGGGATCCTTGTTTTGTCTGGAATGAGATTTTTTAGGATCCCTGGTTTTTAGGGATCCCTGTTTTATCTGGAATGGGATCCCTGCTTTTTTCTGGAATGGGATTTTTCGGGATCCTTGTTTTGTCTGGAATGGGATTTTTTAGGATCCCTGATTTTTTGGGATCCCTGCTTTTTTCTGGAACGGGATTTTTTTCGGGATCCCCCAAAATTCCTCCCGATGGAAGCCGAGCCGGGGGGGTGGGGGAGGGGGATCCTGCCAATTCCAGAGGGGATTTTTTTGGGGTTTTTTTTTAGGATTCCCCAAATTCCTCTTCCCCCTGAAGCTGATCCAACATTCCAACCCCCCGAGGGATGAAATTCCAAGGAAAACCAGGGAAAGGAGAGGGAGCCCCGCCCTGAGGGATATTTTGGGATGTCCTGATCCCTTTTCCCAAGGATCCTGGGGTTCCATCGGAATTCCTTCCCCACCCACGGGAGGATGGATTTCCCCGAATCCCAAATTTCTGCAATCCCAAAGTTCTGAAATCCCGGGAAAGGGGGAGATTTTTCCAGCTGGGAAATCCCAAGCCGGGGAAAGCAGGAGCTTTTTGGGATCGGGAATCCCAATCCAGGGAATTTTTTGGGAATTTGGGAATCCAGGAGAAAAAGAAAAAAAAAAATGGAATTTCTCCAGGGCTGAAATCCCAATCCCAGGGAAATCAGGAATGTTCTGGAACTGGGAATCCCCATATCCAGGGAAATCGGGAATTTTGGGGGATTGGGAATCCCTATATCCAGGGAAATTGGGAACTTTTTGGGATTGGGAACCCCAATCCAGGCAATCAGGATTTCTTTGGGATTGGGAAAGCCTCTCCAAGGAAATCAGGAGCTCTTTGGGATCAGGAATCCCTCCCCAGGGAAATCGGGAATGTTCTGGAACTGGGAATCCCCATCCAGGGAAATCCGGAACATTTTGGGATTGGGAATCCCTGTCCAAGGAGAGCACAAGATTCCCGAGATCAGAAACCCTTTCCAGGGAAATCAGGAATGTTCTGGAATTGGGAATCTTTATCCAGAGGAAATGGGAGCTCTTTGGGATCGGGAATCCCTGTGCAGGGAAATCGGGAACTTCCTGGAATTGGGAATCCTTGTCCAAGGAGAGCACGAGACTCCCAAGGTCAGAAACCCCATCCAGGAAAATCAGGAACTTTTTGGGATTGGGAATCCTTATCCAGGGAAATCAGGGAGTGTTTTGGGATTGGGAATCCCTACAGAGGGAAATCAGGAGCTCCTTGGGATCAGGAATCCCTCCCCAGGGAAATCAGGAACTTTCTGGAACTGGGAATCCCCATCCAGGGAAATTGGGAACATTTTGGGATTGGGAATCCCCATGCAGGGAACGCAGGAGCATCCCAAGGTCAGAAATCCCAATCCAGGGGAATCAGGAATGTTCTGGAACTGGGAATCCTTATCCAGAGGAAATGGGAGCTCCTTGGGGTCAGAAATCCCTGTGCAGGGAAATCGGGAACTTTCTGGAATCCCCATCCAGGGAAATCGGGAACTTTCTGGAATCCCCATCCAGGGAAATCGGGAATTTTTGGGGATTGGGAATCCCTGTCCAGGGAAATTGGGAGATTCCCAAGGTCAGAAACCCCATCCAGGGAAATCAGGAATGTTCTGGAACTGGGAATCCCCATATCCAGGGAAATCGGGAATTTTGGGGGATTGGGAATCCCTATATCCATGGAAATCAGGAGTGGTTTGGGATCGGGAATCCCTATCCGTGGAAATCTGGAACTTTCTGGAACTGGGAATCCCCATCCAGGGAATGCAGGAGATTCCCAAGGTCAGAAATCCCAATCCAGGGAAATCAGGAACTTTTTGGGATTGGGAAAGCCTCTCCATGGAGATCAGGAGCTCTTTGGGATCACAAACCCCAAAGCAGCGACGCCAGGGGCTTTTCCAGGGCCGGTGGGAGATCCCGGGAAATTCCTGCGTTCTCCGGTCAGTCTGGGATCAGCGGGGTCAGGGAGCTGAATGGGGCTGAGCTCCTGGAATCCCTGAGCTCAGGGAATTCTCCAGCTCATGGAATTCCCAGCTCGTGGGACTCCTGAGCTCGTGGGACTCCCAGCTCGTGGAATTCCTGAGCTCCTGGAATTGAATTCCACAGGAATTCCTGAGCTCAGGGAGTTCTCCAGCTCATGGAATTCCCAGCTCGTGGAATCCCTGAGCTCCTGGAATTCCTGAGCTCATGGAATTTCTGAGCTCGTGGGATTCTCCAGTTCATGGAATTCCTGAGCTTGTGGAATTAAATTCTCCAGCTCATGGAATTCTTGAGCTCATGGAATTGAATTCTCCAGCTCACGGAACTGAATTCCACAGGAATTCCTGAGCTCAGGGAGTTCTCCAGCTCCCAGAATTCCTGAGCTCGTGGGATTGAATTCTTCAGCTCATGGAATTCTCCAGCTCATGGAATTGCTCAGCTCATGGAATTCCTGAGCTCATGGAATTTTCCAGTTCGTGGAATTCCTGAGCTTGTGGAATTGAATTCCTGAGCTCATGGAATTCCTGAGCTTGTGGAATTCCCAGCTCACGGAATTCCTGAGCTCTTGGAATTCCCAGTTCATGGAATTCCTGAGCTCGTGGAATTCTCCAGCTCTTGGAATTGCCCAGTTCATGAAATTCCTGAGTTCATGGAATTCCTGAGCTCGTGGAATTAAATTCTCCAGCTCACAGAACTGAATTCCACAGGAATTCCTGAGCTCAGGGAGTTCTCCAGCTCATGGAATTCCCGGGCTCATGGAATTCCTGAGCTCATGGAATTCCCCAGCTTGTGGATTTGAATTCCTGAGCTCGTGGAACTCCTGAGCTCATGGAATTCCTGAGCTCGTGGAATTGAATTCCCAACTCATGGAACTCCTGAGCTCATGGAATCCCTGAGCTCATGGAATCCCCCAGCTCCTGGAATTCCCGGCTCCCAGCACTTCCCGCATTCCCCAGCCCCCGTGGGAGCGGCGGCCCCGTGGAACTCCCCCCCCCCAACCCCGGTTGGGATCCATCCCACCTTCTCCCCTCCTCCTCCTCTTCCCGCTTTTCCTTGGATTTCTCTGCTGCACTTCCCTCCTCCCCCCTTCCCTGTGCTGTAAATTTCGGGATTTATCCCAAATAAACTCTTCTTGGAAGGGAGCGGGGCCGGAGCTTTCCTGGGAAAACCGCGGGCTCTCCTTGGAGCTGCTCTCCCCGGGAATTCCCATCGCTGGCGCTTCCTTTTCCCAAAAGGGATTTTTCCCGGGTTTTTTTTCCCTCCCTGGGAAGTGGGAATTGCCCCAAAGTCCCTGCCCGGGGATGTCACATCCCCGATCCAATCCTTGGGATTTGCCCCTTCCTGCTCTTCCTTGGGGGCGGAGCCCTCCCTGCCTCTGCTGGCAGGCTCAGCGCCCCGATCCCGATCCCAATCCCAGTCCCAATCCTGTTCCAAATCCCAGTCCCAAATCCAATCCCAATCCCGTTCCCATTGCTGTTCCCATCCCAATCCCAAACCCATTCTCAATCCTGTTCCTAATCCCATTCCCACTCCCAATCCCAATCCTGTTCCCATTGCTGTTCCCATCCCAATCCTGTTCCCAATCCCATTCTCATTCCATTCCCACTCCCAATCCCATTCTCAATCCTGTTCCTAATCCCATTCCCAATCCCAGTCTCATTCCAATCCCAATCTTGTTCCCAATCCCATTCCCCTTCCCAGTCCCAATCCCGTTCTCATTCCCAATCCCAACCCCATTCCCACTCCCAATTCTGTTCCCATTCCTGTGCTCCCACTCCCAATCCCACTCCCAATCCTGTTCCCAATCCCATTCCTGTTCCCAATCCCATTCCCCATTCCCAATCTCGTTCCTGTTCCCAATCCTGTTCCTCTTCCCATTCCCATTCCCACTCCCAATCCCGTTCCCGTTCCCAATCCCATTCCCGTGCTCCCCCAGCCCCTCCCCCATTCCCGTTCCCAATCCCACTCTGGGCCGTTCCCTGTCCCGGCCGGGCCGAGCTGGGATCCGTTCCCATTCCCGTTCCTCCAACCCCATCCCGATCCCATCCCCGCGCTCCCATTCCCACCCTGCCCCAGCCCCACTGCCCCGCTCCCCGACATTCCTGTCCCGACATTCCCACCCCGACATTCCCATCCTGATACTCCCATCCCCTCATTCCCATTCCCATCCTGCCCCATCCCCAGCCCCACATTCCCAGCCCCATTCCCACACTCCCGTCCCCATCCTGTCCCATCCCGCCCCATCCCCAAATTCCCATCTCCATCCTGCCCTATCCTCAGCGTCCCATCCCCGTCCCACCCCATCCCCATCCAGCCCCATTCCCACTCACCCAGCCCCATTCCCGTGCTCCCATTCCCATCCCTGTGGAGTCATCACATTCTGATCCAGGCGCCGGCTCCGCTCCTGACACACCCGCTGGCACGCAGCCCCATTCCCATTCCCATTCCCATTCCCGTCCTGCCCCATTCCCACTCTGCCATGCCCATCCCACTCCATTCCCATTTCCCATTCCCACTCCCCCATCCCCATTCCCACCCCATCCCCATCCCATTCCCACTCCCCCATCCCTATCCCGCCCCATTCCCATTCCTACTCCCAGCCCAATCCCCATTCCCACTGTCCCATCCCATTCCCACTCTTCCACTCCCACTCTGCAATCCCCATCCCATTCCCACTCTCCCATCCCCATTCCCGCTTCCCTATCCCCATCCTATTCCCTCTCCCATCCCTATCCTGCCCCATTCCCATCTCCCATTCCCACTCTTCCACTCCCACTCCCCCATCCCCATTCCTACTCCCATCCCAAGCCCCATTCCCACCCCATCACCCCTTCCCAAATCCCCGCTCCCCCATCCCCATTCCCACCCCATCCCCACCCCATTTCCGCCCCATTCCCATCCCCATTCCCGCCCCATTCCCATTCCCATCCCCATTCCCGCCCCATTCCCATCCCCATTCCCGCCCCATTCCCATTCCCATTCCCATCCCCATTCCCGCCCCATTCCCATTCCCATTCCCATCCCCATTCCCGCCCCATTCCCATCCCCATTCCCGCCCCATTCCCATCCCCATTCCCGCCCCATTCCCATCCCCATTCCCGCCCCATTCCCATCCCCTCGGGGCAGTGCAACCGTTTTATTGCCGAGCCACGAACCCTCACCCGGGGCCTCCCCTCGGGGCTCCCCCCGGCCATTCCCAGGGCTCCTCCCGGGACTTCCCGGAGCTTCCCCCAGGCATTCCCGGGGCTCCCCCCGGGCATTCTCGGGTCTCTCCCCAGGCATTTTCCAGGGCTCTCTCTCCGGGTATTTCCGGAGTTCTTCTCCCGGGTATTTTCAGGGTTCCCCCCGGGTGTTTTCGGTGCTGCTCCGGGGTATTTTTGGGGCTCTCTCCCCGGGTGTTTTTGGGGTTCTCCCCCCGGGTATTTTTGGGGCACTCTCCCCAGGAATTTTCGGGGTTCTCCTCCCCGGGTATTTTCGGGTTCCCCCCGGGTATTTTCGAGGCTCTCCCTGGGCATTTCCGGGGCTCTCTCCGGGTATTTTCAGGGCTCTCCCCCTGGGTATTTTCGGGTTCCCCCTGGGCATTCCCGGGGCTGCTCCGGGGTATTTTTGGGGCTCTCTCCCCGGGTATTTTTGGGGTTCTCCTCCCGGGTATTTTTGGGGCACTCTCCCCAGGAATTTTCGGGGTTCTCCTCCCGGGTATTTTCATGTTCCCCCCGGGTATTTTTGGGGCTCTCTCCGGGTATTTTTGGGGTTCTCCCCCTGGGTATTTTTGGGGCACTCTCCCCAGAATTTTCGGGGACTCTCTCCCCAGGTTCTTTCAGTTTTCCCTCGGGGTATTTTTTGGGCTCTCTCCGGGGTATTTTCGGGGTTCCCCCCCGGGTATTTTCGGGGCTCCCCCCGGGCATTCCTGGGGTTGCTCCCGGGGTATTTTTGGGGCTCTCCGCGGTATTTTTGGGGCACTCTCCCAGAGGAATTTTCGGGGGCTCTCTCCCCAGGTATTTTCGGGTTCCCCCTGGGCATTCCCCGGGGCTGCTCCGGGGTATTTTTGGGGTTCTCCTCCCGGGTATTTTTGGGGCACTCTCCCCAGGAATTTTCGGGGTTCTCCTCCCGGGTATTTTCATGTTCCCCCCCGGGTATTTTTGGGGCTCTCTCCGGGTATTTTTGGGGTTCTCCCCCTGGGTATTTTTGGGGCACTCTCCCCAGGAATTTTCGGGGACTCTCTCCCCAGGTTCTTTCAGTTTTCCCTCGGGTATTTTTTGGGCTCTCTCCGGGGTATTTTCGGGGTTCCCCCCGGGTATTTTCGGGGCTCCCCCCGGGCATTCCTGGGGTTGCTCCGGGGTATTTTGGGGGCTCTCCGCGGTATTTTTGGGGCACTCTCCCAGAGGAATTTTCGGGGGCTCTCTCCCCAGGTATTTTCGGGTTCCCCCTGGGCATTCCCGGGGCTGCTCCGGGGTATTTTTGGGGTTCTCCTCCCGGGTATTTTTGGGGCACTCTCCCCAGGAATTTTCGGGGTTCTCCTCCCGGGTATTTTCATGTTCCCCCCGGGTATTTTTGGGGCTCTCTCCGGGGTATTTTTGGGGCTGCTCCCGGGTATTTTTGGGGTTCTCCTCCTGGGTATTTTTGGGGCACTCTCCCCAGGAATTTTTGGGGTTCTCCTCCCGGGTATTTTCATGTTCCCCCCGGGTATTTTCGGGGCTGCTCTGGGGTATTTTGGGGCTCTCCCCGGGTATTTTTGGGGTTCTCCCCCCGGGTATTTTCATGTTCCCCCCGGGTATTTTTGGGGCTCTCCCCGGCATCCCGCGCCGTTCCGGGGCTCAGAACTGGTGGGTGTAGAAGACCTGGACGTTCTGGCGCGGGTCCAGCGGCAGCGCCGCGCCCGCCGTGCGCGCTCCAGGCGCGCCGCGCCCAGCGCCGAGGAGCGCCTCAGCCGCAGGAGGCTGAACCGGGACAGCGCCCGGCCCGCGGGCTCGGCCCGCGCCCGCGACAGCACCGCGATGAAACCTGCGGGGGCACCGGGGAGGGGGTCAGGGGAAACAAATCCCAAAAAAACCCCAAAAATCCCCCCCAAAAAACCCCAAAAACCCCAAAAAACCCCCTAAAAAACTCCAAAAAAACCCCAAAAAACCCCCAAAAAACCCCCCAAAAACCCCAAAAAACCCCAATAAAACCTCCAAAAAAACCCCCCAAAAACTACCCCGAAACCCCTGCGACAGCACCGCGATGACCCCTGTGGAGGCACCGGGGGAGGAGGGGGGTCAGGGGAAACAAATCCCAAAAAAAAAACCCCCAAAAATCCCCCCCAAAAAACCCCCCAAAAAACTCCAAAAAAAACCCCCAAAAAAACCCCAAAAAACTACCCCGAAACCCCTGAGACAGCACCGCCAGGAACCCTGCGGCATTGGGGAGGGGGTCAGGGGAAACAAATCCCAAAAAAAACCCCCTAAAAACCCCCAAAAACCCACCCCAATGAACCCTGCGGCAGCATCGGGGGGAGGAGGGGGTCAGGGGAAACAAATCCCAAAAAAAAACCCCAAAAAAACCCCAAAAAACCCCCCCAAAACCCACCCTGAAACCCCTGCGCCAGCACCGCCAGGAACCCTGCGGAGGCACCGGGGAGGGGGTCAGGGGAAACAAATCCCAAAAAAAACCCCAAAAAAACCACAAAAAAAAACCAACAAAAAAAAACCCCTAAAAGAACCCCCAAAAAAACCCTAAAAAACCCCCCCAACCCCCCCCCCAAAAATCCAAAGAAAACCCCAAAAAACCCCCCAACCCCCCCCCAAAAAAGCCCAAAAACCCCCCCCAAAAAAACCCCAAAAAACCCCCCAACCCCCCCAAAAAACCCCAAAAACCCCACCCCCCGAAACCCCCGCGCTCACTCACCTGCATCCGCTCCAAAAAAAACCCCCCAAAAAAACCCCCAAAAAACCCCTAAAAAAAAAAACACCCCAAAAAACCCTAAAAAAAAACCCAAAAAAAAACCCTTAAAAAACCCCCCAAAAACCCTAAAAAACTCCAAAAAAACCCCAAAAAACCCCCTTAAAAAAACCCCAAAACCCCCACGCTCACCCGCCTGCATCCGCTCCCAAAAAAACCCCAAAAAAAAACCCCCAAAAAACCCCCCAAAAATCAAAAAAAAAAAAACCAAAAAAACCCAAAAAACCCCAAAAAACCCCAAAACCCCACCCCGAGAGCCCCCACGCTCACCCGCCTGCATCTGCCCCCCCAAAAAAAACCCCAGAAAAAAACCCCAAAAAACCCCCCAAAAAATCCCCCAAAAAACCCCAAAAGAACCCCAAACCCCCCCCGAACCCCCCGCGCTCACCGGCCCGCAGCCGCTCCCAGCTGTTCCACACGGAGCCCACGCAGAGGATGGGCAGCCCCAGCTCGCCCTGGAACAGACTCTGCGGGGACAGGGACACTCAGTGGGGACAGGGACACTCAGGTGACACTCAGCAGGGGCCGGTGGCACCCTGGTGACACTCAGGTGGGGACGGTGGCACTCAGCAGGGGCTGGTGACACTCGGGAGGGGACAGGGACACTGAGCAGGGGATGGTGGCACTCGGGAGGAGATGGTGACACCCCGGTGACACTCAGTGGGGACAGGGGACAGCGGGAGGGAGTGGTGGCACTCGGGAGGGGACGGGGACACTCGGGACAGGACGGTGGCATTCAGGAGGGGCTGGTGACACTCGGGAGGGGCCAGTGGCACTCACGACGGGATGGTGACACTCAGGACAGGACTGTGACACTCAGGTGGGGACGGTGGCACCCCGGTGACATTCAGCGGGGACGGGGACACTCAGGAGGGGCCGGTGACACCCCAGTGACACTCAGCGGGGACAGGGACAGCAGGAGGGGGCGGTGGCGCTCAGGAGGGGATGGTGACACCCGGGTGACACTCGGGAGCGGACGGTGACACCCTGGAGGGGCCGGGGGACACTCAGCAGGGCCAGTGACACTTGGGAGGGGCGGTGACACTCGGGGGAGATGGTGACACTCAGCAGGGCTGGTGGCACTCGGGAGGGGGCCGGTGGCACTCAGCAGGGGCTGGGGACACTCGGGACGGGCCGGTGGCACTCAAGGGGGGAACAGTGGCACTCAGGACGGGACGGCGACACTCAGCAGGTGCCGGTGACACTCAGGGGGGGACAGGGACACTCAGCAGGGGCCGGTGGCACTCGGGAGGGGATGGGGACACCCCGGTGGCACTCGGGAGTGGACGGTGACACCCTGGAGGGGCCGGGGATACTCAGCAGGGCCAGTGACACTCGGGGGAGATGGTGACACTCAGCAGGGCTGGTGGCACTCGGGAGGGGCCGGTGGCATTCAGGAGGGAACGGTGGCACTCGGGAGGGGACGGTGACACTCAGCAGGGGCCGGTGGCACTCGGGAGGGGATGGTGACACTCGGGACGGGCCGGTGGCACTCAAGGGGGGAACAGTGGCACTCAGGACGGGACGGCGACACTCAGCAGGTGCCGGTGACACTCAGGGGGGGACGGGGACACTGAGCAGGGCATGGTGGCACTCGGGAGGGGACGGTGACACCCCGGTGACACTCAGGAGGGGCCGGGGGACACTCAAGAGTGGACGGTGGCACTCGGGGAGGGGCCGGTGGCACTTGGCGGAGGACGGTGACATTCAGGGGGGTCTGGTGACACTCGGGAGGGGATGGTGACACCCCAGTGACACTCAGGAGGGGCTGGTGGCACTCAGGACAGGATGGTGACACTCAGGACAGGACTGTGACACTCAGGTGGGGACGGTGGCACCCCGGTGACATTCAGCGGGGACAGGGACAGCAGGAGGGGGCGGTGGCACTCGGGAGGGGATGGGGACACTCGGGACAGGACGGTGGCATTCAGGAGGGGACAGTGACACCCCAGTGACACTCAGGAGGGGCCGATGGCACTTGGGAGGGGATGGGGACACCCCGGTGACACTCAGGAGGGGACAGTGGCACTCAGCAGGGCCGGTGACACTCGGGAGAGGCCAGGGACACTCAGGAGGGGATGGTGACACCCTGGAGGGGCTGGTGACACTCGGGAGGGGGACAGGGACACTCGGGACAGGACGGTGGCACTCAGGACGGGATGGTGACACCCCGGTGACACTCGGGAGCGGACGGTGACACCCTGGAGGGGCCGGGGACACTCAGGTGGGGGACAGTGACACTCGGGAGGGGCGGAGGCACTCGGGAGGGGATGGGGACACCCCGGTGACATTCAGCGGGGACGGTGGCACTCAGGGGGGGATGGTGACACTCGGGAGGGGACAGAGGCACCCTGGAGGGGCCGGTGACACTCAGGAGGGGCCGGTGACACTCAGGACGGGATGGTGACACCCCAGAGGGGGCCGGTGACACTCGGGAGGGGACGGTGGCATTCAGGAGGTGACGGTGACACCCCGGTGACACTCAGGGGGGCCGGTGACACCCCCGGTGGCACTCAGGAGGGGCCGGTGGCACTCAGGACGGGATGGTGACACTCAGCAGGGCCAGTGACACCCCGGTGGCACTCAGGAGGGCCGGTGACACTCAGGATGGGACAGTGACACTCAGGGGGGCCGGTGACACTCGGGGAAGACAGTGACACTCAGGACGGGATGGTGACACTCAGGGGGGCCGGTGACACTCAGGATGGGACGGTGGCACTCAGGGTGGCCGGTGACACCCCGGTGACACTCAGGGGGGCCGGTGACACCCCGGTGGCACTCAGGGGGGCCGGTGACACCCCCGCTGTCCCCGCTGTCCCCGCTGTCCCCCCCCCCGGGCCCCTCACCTGGTGGGTTTTGGGCAGCACGGCCACCACGTGGCGCGCCAGCACCTCGCCCGCCCGGGTGAAGAGGTGGCAGCACAGGGGGTCCCCGAGCTGGGCACCTGCGGGGGGGACGGGCAGGGGGTGGCACCGGGACCCGCCAGGGGGACCCGCGGGGACACGGGCCACCCCCCCTCCGTGTGTCCCCCCGGAGCTCAGGGGGTGGCACCTGGGTGTCCCCACCCCCGGGGAGGGCAGAGGGTGCTCGGGGGCAAAGGTGCGGCCGGGGCAGAGAGCAGGGAGTGGCAGCGGCGGGGACAGAGGGGACAAAGGGGACAGAGGGGACAAAGGGGACAGAGGGGACAAAGGGGACAGAGGGGACAGAGGGGACAGGGACAGAGGGGACAAAGGGGACAGAGGGGACAGAGGGGGCAGGGACAGAGGGGACAGGGACAGAGGGGGCAGGGACACAGGGGACAGAGGGGACAAAGGGGACAGAGGGGACAGAGGGGACAGAGGGGACAGAGGGGCAGAGGGGGCAGGGACAGAGGGGACAGAGGGGACAGAGGGGGACAAAGGGGACAGGGACACAAGGGACGGGGGAAAGGGGGACAGGGACAGAGGGGGACAGGGACAGAGGGGACAAAGTCGGGACAGGGACAACGAGGACAATGGGGACAGGGACAAGGGGGACAGTGATAAAGGGGTGGACAGGGACAGAGGGGTGACAAAGGGGACAGGGACAGAGGGGACGGGAACAGAGGGACAGAGGGGACAGGAACACAGGGGACAGGACAGGGACAAGGGGACAAGAGGGACAGGGACAAGGGGGACAAAGTGGGGACAGGGACAACGAGGACAATGGAGACAGGGATAGAGGGGACAGGAGGGACAAAGGGGACAAAGGGGACAGGGACAGAGGGCCAGGGGGAAAGGGGACAGGGACAGAGGGGGACAGGGACAGAGGGGACAGGGACAGAGGGGACAAAACAGGGACAGGGACAATGAGGACAAGAGGGAAAGGGACAGAGGGGACAGAGGGGACAGGGGGGACAGGTTTGGGGACACTCCCCAGCCGGTGTCCGTACCCTCGGCCAGGCGCTGGCAGAAGCCGGCGAATTTGGATTTCTGGAAGGAGCGGTAGAGGTGCGTCAGCAGCCCCATCCTGTCCGACACCTGCGGGGACAGGGGGACAACAGGGACACCCCCGGGTGAGCTTTGGGGACACCCCCCATGGGGCACCCCGAGGTGCCAGGGCGCGGCTGGGGCCGTCCCCAAATCCCGGCACGCGGCTCTGAGCCGCCCGGGACCCCGAAACACGGCCCGGGGCCACGCCGGGGTCCTGAAATCCATCCCAAAACCTCTATGGACCCCAAAATCCATCCCAAAACTCCTCCGGGACCCCAAAATCCATCCCAAAACTCCTCTGGGACCCCAAAATCCATCCCAAAACCTCTATGGACCCCAAAATCCATCCCAAAACTCCTCTGGGACCCCAAAATCCATCCCAAAACCTCTATGGACCCCAAAATCCATCCCAAAACTCCTCTGGGACCCCAAAATCCATCCCAAAACCTCTATGGACCCCAAAATCCATCCCAAAACTCCTCTGGGACCCCCAAAATCCATCCCAAAACCTCTATGGACCCCAAAATCCATCCCAAAACTCCTCTGGGACCCCAAAATCCATCCCAAAACCTCTATGGACCCCAAAATCCATCCCACAGCTCCTCCAGGACCCCAAAATCCATCCCAAAACTCCTCCGGGACCCCAAAATCCATCCCAAAACCTCTATGGACCCTCTGGGACCCCAAAATCCATCCCACAGCTCCTCCAGGACCCAAAATCCATCCCAAAACTCCTCCAGGACCCCAAAATCCATCCCAAAACCTCTATGGACCCCAAAATCCATCCCACAGCTCCTCCAGGACCCCAAAATCCATCCCAAAACTCCTCTGGGACCCCAAAATCCATCCCAAAACCTCTGTGGACCCCAAAATCCATCCCACAGCTCCTCCAGGACCCCAAAATCCATCCCAAAACTCCTCTGGGACCCCAAAATCCATCCCAAAACCTCTATGGACCCCAAGACACATCTCAAAGCCCTTCTGGGACCCCAAAATTTATCCCAAAACTCCTCCAGGACCTTCACACCCATCCCAAAACCCCTCCAGAACCCCAAAAACCCATCT
>JAJNNQ010000224.1:35000-39746 GCA_027886175.1 Phylloscopus collybita | reverse complement strand
AGAGGTCTTCGGCTCTCGGAGCACGCCTGGAGGGCCGCGGAGCCTCGGCGCCGAGGCGGGGCGGCCAGGTCTACCCAGGGCTGAACGCGCCGGCGCTAAGTGCGCTCGCGGCGGCCAGGTCTACCCAGAGCTGAACGCGCCGGCGCTAAGTGCGGCCGCGGCGGCCAGGTCTACCCAGAGGTCGAAACACCAAGTCCCGCCGGAGCGGGGTAGACCTGTTCGCCCCGTGACCGCCCGCCGCCGCAGCGCCGCGCCCGACGTCTCCGGCTACGGCTGATGGCTTGCGGCCGGCCACGGGGCCGGCTAGACAAGGCATGCCGCTACCGTCCCGGGACCGGGAGAAGCCCCGAGCCCCGTAGGGGCCACGGAGCCGGATGGCTCTAGCAGCCCTGTCCCGCCCGATCGACCTCTTTCGAGAGCACGACGTATTTTCAACAAACAGCTCCGCCCACCTTTTTTTTTTTTTTTTAGGTTTTTTTGGGGGTTTTTGATTTTTTTTTTTTTTTTGTGTTTTTTTTTTTTTTTTTAGTTTTGGTTTTTTCTTTTTTTGGTGGGGGGGTGGGGGGGTTTGCCCCCCTCTGAAAGAATGACTGTACTAATTGCTTGGAAGAAGGATCTTTTCCAGGAAAAAATACTCCTGGCACACTTTATAGTTTTCCGTTTGCTCCCCGTCCACTTCCAGCCGAGCTAATCGGCACCTTGTGCCCTGCAATCGGCCTGCTGACACACCGAACCGTGGCGACGGTGTCGCCACGCCCGACCCCCCCCCCAAAAGAGAACCTTCGGGTGGACGGCGGCGAGGGGACGCCCGTCCAGGCGGCGGCGGTCCGGGGACCATGGCGCCGGCCCCGGGGAGCGCCTCGCCTGGTCCCGTCCGGCTCCGCGCCGCTCCGCCCCGCCCTCCTACCCGCCCACCCAGCGACGGAGGCCGCGGCGGGGCGGCCGGCGAGCGGGCAGCCGCTTGGAGGTCGGTCCCTTCACGGTCCGCAGAGGTCTTCGGCTCTCGGAGCACGCCTGGGGGGCCGCGGAGCCTCGGCGCCAAGGCGCCCGGGGCCGGCACGAAGCCGCCGGCCGGCCCTCTGCCCGCGTTCACACAAGAGAGACAGACACAGTGACGCACACCCCCGCTCCACACACGGACGTCCCTCAGAGCGCCACACACACCCCAGCGCAGCCGCACACGTGTGCGCGCACACACATAACACGCGTGCTCCCCCCGCCCGCTCACCCCGCCCGCGGCCCTGCCCTCCAGTCTGCCGCGGCCGCCGCGCGAGGCTTGGGGGCGCCCCGCCCTCCGGCATCAGCCTCCCCGGCCCCGCCTTCGGGCTTCTCCCGCCCCCGCCCAGCGAGGGTTGGGGGCGCCCGGCCCGCTAGCGCCTGCCTCCCCGGCACCGCCTCCGGGCTTCTTCTGCCCCCGCCCAGGCTGTCGGCGGCGGCGGCGGCGGCAGGGCAAGGAGCAGGCCGAGGCCGAGGCGGCCAGGGTCTTCGGCGAGCAGGCCGAGAGAAGTCGGCCGCCTTCCACGTCCCGGCGTTCGGGGAGGGGAGGAGCACGTGCGAGCAGTTGTGTGCGCAGCTGCGTATGAAGGCAGGCGGGCAGGCCAGCGGGCCGGCGGACCGGTCGGGGATAGCAGGTCTGCCCAGAGTCAAAGCAGCAAGTCCGGCGGCGGCGGCCAGGTCTACCCCAGGCTTGACCTTCCGGCACTAAGTGCGACCGCGGCGGCCAGGTCTACCCAGGGTCTAAGCAGCCGGTCCGGCGGCGGCGGCCAGGTCTACCCAGGGTCTGAACAGCCGGTCCGCCGGCGGCGGCCAGGTCTACCCAAGGTCTAAGCCGCCGGTCCGGCGGCGGCGGCCAGGTCTACCCAGGGACTGAGCAGCCGGTCCGCCGGCGGCGGCCAGGTCTACCCTGGGTCTCAGGAGCCGGTCCGGCGGCGGCGCCCAGGTCTACCCCAGGCTTTGACCAGCGGGTCTGCCGGCGGCGGCCAGGTCTACCCAGGGACTGAGCCGCCGGTCCGCCGGCGGCGGCCAGGTCTACCCAATGTCTAAGCAGCCGGTCCGGCGGCGGCGGCCAGGTCTACCCAGGGACTGAGCAGTCGGTCCGCCGGCGGCGGCCAGGTCTACCCAGGGTCTAAGCAGCCGGTCCGGCGGCGGCGGCCAGGTCTACCCCAGGCTTTGACCAGCGGGTCTGCCGGCGGCGGCCAGGTCTACCCAGGGGTCTGAGCACCGCGTCCGGCTGAGGCGGCCTGGTCGACCCAGGCTCTCGGCACCGGGACCTAAGTGTAGCCAAAGGCGGAGATCACGTCTACCCAGCGGCTTTGGCGACCGGGGGCGGAGGCCGAAGGAGAAGAGGTCTTCCTGCTTTCCCCTCGACGGGCGACAGGGGGCGGACGAGCCCACCCGGCCCACGCAGCACCCGCCAGGAACGGCAGGGGGCGCCGCGGGACGGGGCGGGACGGGACGGTGACGGTGACGGAGCGCCGTGCGCGCTCCTCTCTGTAGCCCCCTGAGCGCCGGCCGGCCCGGCCCCGCCCCGCCCCGCCCCGCGCACCCACCCACCCACCCACCCACCCACTGACAGAGGCCGCGGCGAGCCGGGCGGCGAGCGAGCAGCCGCTTTCAGGTCGGTCCCTTCACGGTCCGCAGAGGTCTTCGGCTCTCGGAGCGGGTCTGGCGGGCCGCGGGGTCTCGGCGCCAGGGCGCCCGGGGCCGGCACGAAGCTGCCGGCCGGCCCTCTGCCCGCGTTCACACAGAGAGAGTCAGACACAGTGACGCACACCCCCGCTCCACACACGGACGTCTCTCAGAGCGCCACGCACACCCGAGCACAGCCACACACGTGCGCATGCACACACATAACACGCGTGCTCCCGCCTGCCCGCTCACCCCGTCCCCTGCCCCTGCCCTCTAGTCTGTCGCGGCTGCCGCGCGAGGCTAGGGGGCGCCCCGTCCGCTAGCGGCAGCCTCCCCGGCACCGCCTCCGAGCTGCTTCTGCCCCTGCACGGGCTCTCAGCGGCGGCAGCCTGCCCGGCGGGGGCGGCCAGCTCTACCATGGGAAGTCTCTGCAGGCGGCCCGGCGGCGGCGGCGGCCAGTTCTACCCAGGGAAGCCTTTGCAGGCGGCCCGGCGGCGGCGGCCAGGTCTTCCCAAGGCAGTCTTTGCAGCTCTTCCGGCGGCGGCGGCCGGGTGTACCCAGGGAAGTCTTTGCAGCCGACGGCCGGGTCTACCCAGGGAAGTGTCTGCAGATTGCCTGGCAGCGGCGGCCAGGTCTACCCAGGGTCTAAGCAAGTCCGGCCCGGTCTTCCCCAGGCTTGAGCTGCCGGCACTAAGTGCGACCGTGGTGGCCAGGTCTACCCAGGATCTAACCAGCGGGTCCGGCGGCGGCGGCCAGGTCTACCCAGGGAAGTGTCTGCAGCCGGCGGCCAGGTCTACCCAGGGAAGTCTTTGCAGGCGGCCCGGCGGCGGCGGCCAGGTCTACCCAGGGAAGTCTTTGCAGACGGCCCGGCGGCGGCGGCCAGGTCTACCCAGGGAAGTCTTTGCAGACGGCCCGGCGGCGGCGGCCAGGTCTACCCAGGGAAGTCAATGCAGGCGGCCCGCCGGCGGCGGCCAGGTCTACCCAGGGAAGTCTTTGCAGGCGGCCCGGCGGCGGCGGCCAGGTCTACCCAGGGAAGTGTCTGCAGGCGGCCCGGCGGCGGCGGCCAGGTCTACCCAGGGAAGTCAATGCAGGCGGCTCGCCGGCGGCGGCCAGGTCTACCCAGGGAAGTCTTTGCAGGCGGCCCGGCGGCGGCGGCCAGGTCTACCCAGGGAAGTCTTTGCAGGCGGCCCGGCGGCGTCGGCCAGGTCTACCCAGGGAAGTCTTTGCAGACGGCCCGGCGGCGGCGGCCAGGTCTACCCAGGGAAGTCTTTGCAGGCGGCCCGGCGGCGGCGGCCAGGTCTACCCAGGGAAGTCTTTGCAGACGGCCCGGCGGCGGCGGCCAGGTCTACCCAGGGAAGTGTCTGCAGGTGGCCCGCCAGCGGCGGCCAGGTCTACCCAGGAAAATCATTGCAGCCGGCGGCCAGGTCTACCCAGGGAAGTCTTTGCAGGCGGCCCGGCGGCGGCGGCCAGGTCTACCCAGGGAAGTCTTTGCAGACGGCCCGGCGGCGGCGGCCAGGTCTACCCAGGGAAGTCAATGCAGGTGGCCCGGCGGCGGCGGCCAGGTCTACCCAGGAAAATCATTGCAGCCGGCGGCCAGGTCTACCCAGGGAAGTGTCTGCAGATTGCCTGGCAGCGGCGGCCAGGTCTACCCAGGGAAGTGTCTGCAGATTGCCTGGTAGCGGCGGCCAGGTCTACCCAGGGAAGTCTTTGCAGGCGGCCCGGCGGCGGCGGCCAGGTCTACCCAGGGAAGTCTTTGCAGGCGGCCTGGCGGCGGCGGCCAGGTCTACCCAGGGAAGTCTTTGCAGGCGGCCCGGCGGCGGCGGCCAGGTCTACCCAGGGAAGTCTTTGCAGACGGCCCGGCGGCGGCGGCCAGGTCTACCCAGGGAAGGTAATGCAGCCGGCCCAGCGGCGGCCAGGTCTACCGGGGGTCTCGGCACCGGGTGCAAGGGGCGAAACGGAGAGAACAAGTCTACCCGGCGGCTTCCGGACCTGGGGCAGAACCGGGACAACAGGTCTACTCTAGTGGTAGGGCTCTCCGGGCACCAAGTCCACCCGGAGGTGGAGACCAGGTCTACCCGGCGGTCTGGCGACCGGATGCAAAGGGCGAACGGAGAGAAC
>JAJNNQ010000224.1:15000-22500 GCA_027886175.1 Phylloscopus collybita | reverse complement strand
CTTCTTCACAGCGGAGGAGGAGGAGGAGCGCGGGGGGTGCCGCCACCCGAACCCGCGGACAACGGTTCCCTTCCAACGAGACAACGGCGAGACGGGGGACCCCGGCACCGCCGGGGAACCCCGACCGAGCGTGCGACAGAAAGCGCCACCGACCACGCCACGGGGCCACCGGCTTTCGCCCGCCTCGCGGCGATCGGCTTCCCTCCGGAAAAAAGCCGGGGGGACGGCAAAAAAAAAAAAAAAAGGCACACAGCGCGCGTCGCACGACCCCGTGCTAAGCCACGGGGGCCGCGGGCCCGGTGGGGGGGGGGAGAAAACGAGGCTCGCGCCTCTCTCGCTCGCTTTTTTTCCTCTTCTCCCCCCTTTCTCCCAACCACATATCTCGTTCTCCCTTCAAGCTCGCCTTCAACGGGGCCCGCGACCCTTCGGTCGGCGCTCGCTTCCTCAGTGCCGCGGCTTAGGGCCACGAGAGAAAAAAATAAAAAAAATACAAGGGCCAGGCAAGGCAGCCCCCACTCTGCCCGCACGCCCAGAGAAAAAAAAAAAAGCGGACCCGCTCGGAAGAACCCAAGCCCCACCGGCAACCACAGCAGCCGGGGCAGGCCAGACACCACGGGCCGCCCGCGGCAGAGCGGCTCGATCGCGCCGGTCACGACCGACGGAAGGGCGAGGCGCCGCCGCCTCGCCCGCCACATCTCCCCGGGGCTCTCTGTCGGGTTCGGGTCCGTCCGCACGCCAAGGCGAGCCGGCCACCGCGGCCGGCCGCCGGCCCGCGCCACATCCCGGCCCGCTACGCGGGTCCCCGGCTTAAGGCCGAGGAAGGGGGACGACTCGACAACGACACGCGGCGGGCGGGGGGAAAAGAACGGGGTGCCGCCACCCCGCCCCACCCACACCGCTCTCATCGGGCGGCTCCCGTCACCGAGCCCCTCGAGCCACAGGCCGAGGCAAGGCCGCGCGCCCCACGGGAGCGTCCCCGCAGCACTTCCGACACGGAACACCCCACGCTGGCCAACGAAAGTCGGGAGGAGCGGGGAACGGGGCGCCGCCACCTCGGCCGACCGGGCCCGTCCTCGGGGCTCTCGGGAAAGGCCGGGGAAAGCCTCAGCGGCCCGTCTCTCGACGGGGCCCAGAGCCCCGGCCACGCGCACCCTTTCTCTCTCTTTCTCGCGGGGCCGCCGGCCGCCTGCACCGGACGGACCCCGCCGAAAAAAAAACACGCCCGGCAGAGCGGGCCCCGGCTTAAGGCCGAGGGCAAAGAAGGGCGAAGAGGCGCCGCCGCCTCACCGACCACCACGTCCCCGGGGGGACGCGGGGGCCCTCGCCCTTCGCGAAGCCGGCACGCGAGGCCGGGCCGGAGCGGGACGCGCTCGCGGCTTGCTCACCACCACACCACCACCACTGCACCCAGTCCTGGCTGGGCGAGACGGGAACCCGGGACAGAGCCACGCGACTCGTCCTCTCGGACACAGGCACGGGACCAGCCTGCGGGGATGCGGCCCGTCAGTCACGCTCCCGTAATACGGACAGACGAGTCCAAAGCTGCTGAGGCCCCCAAGACAACGACTCGATCGCGACCGTGGCGGCGCACCGGCGCGCGCCGCTTCCTACGGTGACGTAACCGGAGGCGACCGACAACAGCGACCCCTCGGTGAACTTCCGGGAGCACCGGGGAGAACAGGTCTACCCAAGGCCCCGCCGAAATTTGCCTAAGTCCCGCCGGAGCGGGGTAGACCTGTTCGCCCCGTGACCGCCCGCCGCCACAGCGCCCCACCGGCGCCTGCGGCGGCGGAACGGCGGACTCCGCCGGCCCCGGAGCGGGGTAGACCTGTTCGCCCCGTGAGTGACGCCTCCGGGTACGGCTAATGGCAGCGGCCGGCCGCGGGGCTGGCTAGACAAGGCATGCCGCTACCGTCCCGGGACCGAGAGAAGCCCAGAGCCCCGTAGGGCTTCGGAGCCGGATGGCTCTAGCAGCCCTGTCCCGCCCGATCGACCCTCTTTCGAGATCAGGACGTATTTTAAACAAACAGCTCCGCCCACCTTTTTTTTTTTTTTTTAGTTGTGTTTGGTTTTTTTTTTTTTTTTTTTCTGTTGTTGTTGCTGGGTTTCTTAGCCTCGCCGGCTCCGGCTCCGCTCCGCCCCGCCCCGCCCCGCCCCGCCCCGCCTACCTACCCACCCACCCACCCACCCACCCACCCACCCACTGATGGAGGCCGCGGCGGGGCGGCCGGCGAGCGGGCAGCCGCTTGGAGGTCGGTCCCTTCACGGTCCGCAGAGGTCTTCGGCTCTCGGAGCACGCCTGGGGGGCCGCGGAGCCTCGGCGCCGAGGCGGGGCGGCCAGGTCTACCCAGGGCTGAAGGCGCCGGCACTAAGTGCGCTCGCGGCGGCCAGGTCTACCCAGAGCTGAACGCGCCGGCGCTAAGTGCGGCCGCGGCGGCCAGGTCTACCCAGAGGTCGAAACACCAAGTCCCGCCGGAGCGGGGTAGACCTGTTCGCCCCGTGACCGCCCGCCGCCGCAGCGCCGCGCCGACGTCTCCGGCTACGGCTGATGGCTTCGGCCGGCCACGGGGCCGGCTAGACAAGGCATGCCGCTACCGTCCCGGGACCGGGAGAAGCCCCGAGCCCCGTAGGGCCACGGAGCCGGATGGCTCTAGCAGCCCTGTCCCGCCCGATCGACCCGCCTTCGAGACCACGACGTATTTTCAACAAACAGCTCCGCCCACCTTTTTTTTTTTTTTTAGGTTTTTTTGGGGTTTTTGATTTTTTTTTTTTTTGTGGGTTTTTTTTTGGCTTTGGTTCTCTTTTTTTTTTTTTTGGTGGGGGGGGGGGGTTTGCCCCCCTCTGAAAGAATGACTGTACTAATTGCTTGGAAGAAGGATCTTTTCCAGGAAAAAATACTCCTGGCACACTTTATAGTTTTCCGTTTGCTCCCCGTCCACTTCCAGCCGAGCTAATCGGCACCTTGTGCCCTGCAATCGGCCTGCTGACACACCGAACCGTGGCGACGGTGTCGCCACGCCCGACCCCCCTCAAAAGAGAACCTTCGGGTGGACGGCGGGGAGGGGACGCCCGTCCAGGCGGCGGCGGTCCGGGAACCATGGCGCCGGCCCCGGGGCGCGCCTCGCCTGGTCCCGTCCGGCTCCGCGCCGCTCCGCCCCGCCCACCTACCCGCCCACCCAGCGACGGAGGCCGCGGCGGGGCGGCCGGCGAGCAGGCAGCCGCTTGGAGGTCGGTCCCTTCACGGTCCGCAGAGGTCTTCGGCTTTCGGAGCACGCCTGGGGGGCCGCGGAGCCTCGGCGCCGAGGCGGGGCGGCCAGGTCTACCCAGGGCTGAAGGCGCCGGCGCCAAGTGCGCTCGCGGCGGCCAGGTCTACCCAGAGCTGAACGCGCCGGCGCCAAGTGCGGCCGCGGCGGCCAGGTCTACCCAGAGGTCGGAACACCAAGTCCCGCCGGAGCGGGGTAGACCTGTTCGCCCCGTGACCGCCCGCCGCCGCAGCGCCGCGCCGACGTCTCCGGCTACGGCTGATGGCTGCGGCCGGCCACGGGGCTGGCTAGACAAGGCATGCCGCTACCGTCCCGGGACCGGGAGAAGCCCCGAGCCCCGTAGGGCTTCGGAGACGGATGGCTCGAGCAGCCCTGTCCCGCCCGATCGACCCTCTTTCGAGATCAGGACGTATTTTAAACAAACAGCCCACCCCTTTTTTTTTTTTTTTTTTCTGTTGTTGTTGCTGGGTTTCTTAGGCTCGCCGGCTCCGGCTCCGCCCCGCCCCGCCCCGCCCCGCCCCGCCTACCTACCCACCCACCCACCCACCCACCCACCCACCCACTCACCCACCCACCCACTGATGGAGGCCGCGGCGGGGCGGCCGGCGAGCGTGCAGCCGCTTGGAGGTCGGTCCCTTCACGGTCCGCAGAGGTCTTCGGCTCTCGGAGCACGCCTGGAGGGCCGCGGAGCCTCGGCGCCGAGGCGGGGCGGCCAGGTCTACCCAGGGCTGAAGGCGCCGGCACTAAGTGCGGCCGCGGCGGCCAGGTCTACCCAGAGGTCGAAACACCAAGTCCCGCCGGAGCGGGGTAGACCTGTTCGCCCCGTGACCGCCCGCCGCCGCAGCGCCGCGCCGACGTCTCCGGCTACGGCTGATGGCTTCGGCCGGCCACGGGGCTGGCTAGACAAGGCATGCCGCTACCGTCCCGGGACCGGGAGAAGCCCCGAGCCCCGTAGGGCCACGGAGCCGGATGGCTCTAGCAGCCCTGTCCCGCCCGATCGACCCGCCTTCGAGACCACGACGTATTTTCAACAAACAGCTCCGCCCACCTTTTTTTTTTTTTTAGGTATTTTTTGGGGTTTTTGATTTTTTTTTTTTTTTGTGGGTTTTTTTTTGGTTTTGGTTTTTTTTTTTTTGGTGGGGGGGGGGGGGGGTTTGCCCCCCTCTGAAAGAATGACTGTACTAATTGCTTGGAAGAAGGATCTTTTCCAGGAAGAAATACTCCTGGCTCACTTTATAGTTTTCCGTTTGCTCCCCGTCCACTTCCAGCCGAGCTAATCGGCACCTTGTGCCCTGCAATCGGCCTGCTGACACACCGAACCGTGGCGACGGTGTCGCCACGCCCGACCCCCCTCAAAAGAGAACCTTCGGGTGGACGGCGGGGAGGGGACGCCCGTCCAGGCGGCGGCGGTCCGGGAACCATGGCGCCGGCCCCGGGGCGCGCCTCGTCTGGTCCCGTCCGGCTCCGCGCCGCTCCGCCCCGCCCACCTACCCGCCCACCCAGCGACGGAGGCCGCGGCGGGGCGGCCGGCGAGCGGGCAGCCGCTTGGAGGTCGGTCCCTTCACGGTCCGCAGAGGTCTTCGGCTCTCGGAGCACGCCTGGAGGGCCGCGGAGCCTCGGCGCCGAGGCGGGGCGGCCAGGTCTACCCAGGGCTGAACGCGCCGGCGCTAAGTGCGCTCGCGGCGGCCAGGTCTACCCAGAGCTGAACGCGCCGGCGCTAAGTGCGGCCGCGGCGGCCAGGTCTACCCAGAGGTCGAAACACCAAGTCCCGCCGGAGCGGGGTAGACCTGTTCGCCCCGTGACCGCCCGCCGCCGCAGCGCCGCGCCGACGTCTCCGGCTACGGCTGATGGCTGCGGCCGGCCACGGGGCCGGCTAGACAAGGCATGCCGCTACCGTCCCGGGACCGGGAGAAGCCCCGAGCCCCGTAGGGCCACGGAGCCGGATGGCTCTAGCAGCCCTGTCCCGCCCGATCGACCCTCTTTCGAGAGCACGACGTATTTTCAACAAACAGCTCCGCCCACCTTTTTTTTTTTTTTTTTAGGTTTTTTTGGGGGTTTTTGATTTTTTTTTTTTTTTTGTGTTTTTTTTTTTTTTTTTAGTTTTGGTTTTTTCTTTTTTTGGTGGGGGGGTGGGGGGGTTTGCCCCCCTCTGAAAGAATGACTGTACTAATTGCTTGGAAGAAGGATCTTTTCCAGGAAAAAATACTCCTGGCACACTTTATAGTTTTCCGTTTGCTCCCCGTCCACTTCCAGCCGAGCTAATCGGCACCTTGTGCCCTGCAATCGGCCTGCTGACACACCGAACCGTGGCGACGGTGTCGCCACGCCCGACCCCCCCCCAAAAGAGAACCTTCGGGTGGACGGCGGCGAGGGGACGCCCGTCCAGGCGGCGGCGGTCCGGGGACCATGGCGCCGGCCCCGGGGAGCGCCTCGCCTGGTCCCGTCCGGCTCCGCGCCGCTCCGCCCCGCCCTCCTACCCGCCCACCCAGCGACGGAGGCCGCGGCGGGGCGGCCGGCGAGCGGGCAGCCGCTTGGAGGTCGGTCCCTTCACGGTCCGCAGAGGTCTTCGGCTCTCGGAGCACGCCTGGGGGGCCGCGGAGCCTCGGCGCCAAGGCGCCCGGGGCCGGCACGAAGCCGCCGGCCGGCCCTCTGCCCGCGTTCACACAAGAGAGACAGACACAGTGACGCACACCCCCGCTCCACACACGGACGTCCCTCAGAGCGCCACACACACCCCAGCGCAGCCGCACACGTGTGCGCGCACACACATAACACGCGTGCTCCCCCCGCCCGCTCACCCCGCCCGCGGCCCTGCCCTCCAGTCTGCCGCGGCCGCCGCGCGAGGCTTGGGGGCGCCCCGCCCTCCGGCATCAGCCTCCCCGGCCCCGCCTTCGGGCTTCTCCCGCCCCCGCCCAGCGAGGGTTGGGGGCGCCCGGCCCGCTAGCGCCTGCCTCCCCGGCACCGCCTCCGGGCTTCTTCTGCCCCCGCCCAGGCTGTCGGCGGCGGCGGCGGCGGCAGGGCAAGGAGCAGGCCGAGGCCGAGGCGGCCAGGGTCTTCGGCGAGCAGGCCGAGAGAAGTCGGCCGCCTTCCACGTCCCGGCGTTCGGGGAGGGGAGGAGCACGTGCGAGCAGTTGTGTGCGCAGCTGCGTATGAAGGCAGGCGGGCAGGCCAGCGGGCCGGCGGACCGGTCGGGGATAGCAGGTCTGCCCAGAGTCAAAGCAGCAAGTCCGGCGGCGGCGGCCAGGTCTACCCCAGGCTTGACCTTCCGGCACTAAGTGCGACCGCGGCGGCCAGGTCTACCCAGGGTCTAAGCAGCCGGTCCGGCGGCGGCGGCCAGGTCTACCCAGGGTCTGAACAGCCGGTCCGCCGGCGGCGGCCAGGTCTACCCAAGGTCTAAGCCGCCGGTCCGGCGGCGGCGGCCAGGTCTACCCAGGGACTGAGCAGCCGGTCCGCCGGCGGCGGCCAGGTCTACCCTGGGTCTCAGGAGCCGGTCCGGCGGCGGCGCCCAGGTCTACCCCAGGCTTTGACCAGCGGGTCTGCCGGCGGCGGCCAGGTCTACCCAGGGACTGAGCCGCCGGTCCGCCGGCGGCGGCCAGGTCTACCCAATGTCTAAGCAGCCGGTCCGGCGGCGGCGGCCAGGTCTACCCAGGGACTGAGCAGTCGGTCCGCCGGCGGCGGCCAGGTCTACCCAGGGTCTAAGCAGCCGGTCCGGCGGCGGCGGCCAGGTCTACCCCAGGCTTTGACCAGCGGGTCTGCCGGCGGCGGCCAGGTCTACCCAGGGTCTGAGCACCGCGTCCGGCTGAGGCGGCCTGGTCGACCCAGGCTCTCGGCACCGGGACCTAAGTGTAGCCAAAGGCGGAGATCACGTCTACCCAGCGGCTTTGGCGACCGGGGGCGGAGGCCGAAGGAGAAGAGGTCTTCCTGCTTTCCCCTCGACGGGCGACAGGGGGCGGACGAGCCCACCCGGCCCACGCAGCACCCGCCAGGACGGCAGGGGGCGCCGCGGGACGGGGCGGGACGGGACGGTGACGGTGACGGAGCGCCGTGCGCGCTCCTCTCTGTAGCCCCCTGAGCGCCGGCCGGCCCGGCCCCGCCCCGCCCCGCCCCGCGCACCCACCCACCCACCCACCCACCCACTGACAGAGGCCGCGGCGAGCCGGGCGGCGAGCGAGCAGCCGCTTTCAGGTCGGTCCCTTCACGGTCCGCAGAGGTCTTCGGCTCTCGGAGCGGGTCTGGC
>JAJNNQ010000224.1:5000-7500 GCA_027886175.1 Phylloscopus collybita | reverse complement strand
TCAAAAACCGGCCGGGCGGCCCGGCCGCGCGGCGGCCTCGACGGGGAAGAGAGAGCGAGAGAGCGCGGCGACGGCGCCCCTTGGCGCGCGCGCCCGAGACGACCGCGGAGAGAGGCCGGGGACGGGAAGGGGGACGGGGGGCCGCCCCCCGAGCCCGGCGCTCCCCCCCCGGCCTCGCGCGCGCGGCAGCACGGCACGGTCCCGCCCCGCGCGGTACCCACCCGCAGACAGCCGCCCGCACGGGGGGGGGAGCCCCGGGGGGCGAGGCCCGCGCCTCGCCCCCCCCATTCTCGCCCTTTTCTCTCTCCGGGCCCCCTCGCGGCGCCGCCTCCGCGACGCCGCCTAGACTTCTCGCTCTCTTCCCCGGCCGCCGCGCCGCCGCCGAGCACCGCGGCGCGGCCCCCGGTCGAGGACGAGCTCCGCCCCTGCGGCTCGCTCCGGGAGCGGGGAGCTACGGAGCGCTCCCCGAGTCTGCATTTAAGGGGACGAAGGCCCTTTGGCGCGGCGCTCCGACCGACGCGGGACGGAACGGACGGACCGCGACGACCGACGGCCGCCGGGCCCCGCGGGGCGAGGACGGGGGACCGAGGCCGCCGAGGAAAACCGCTTCCCTCGCCGACCCGCGGCGCCACCGCCCTTCCCCCCTCCGGGGCACCGGCCGACCGCCGCCCGCTCGCTCACCCGCCCGCCCGCCACCGCCGCCGGGCGACCGCGGCTTACGACGGGCCTGCGAGAAAACCCCCAGCCGCGCCGCCGGGGTGACCCCCCCGGACGGCGATTGATCGTCACGCGACGCTCAGACAGGCGTAGCCCCGGGAGGAACCCGGGGCCGCAAGTGCGTTCGAAGTGTCGATGATCAATGTGTCCTGCAATTCACATTAATTCTCGCAGCTAGCTGCGTTCTTCATCGACGCACGAGCCGAGTGATCCACCGCTAAGAGTTGTCTGGCTTTCGGCACCGACTCCGCGCGCGCGGAGGGGCCGGGACCGCTCGCGTGGAACGGCCCCCTTTTTGCTCGGCGAGGACGCGCCTCGCCTGCGACCGTACGAGCACACACACGACCGACCGTGAGGAGGCGGAGGGGAAAAAAAAATTAACCCCACGCAACGCTCCGAAGGCCGGCAAAAATGAAGCCGGGGGGGCCCGCACCCCCGACCGCCTCCCCCCGCGAGGGGAGGCGCCGGCCTCGCATGCCGTCCTTCGGAGGCGGCCCAGGCGCCCGGGCTCGGCCCGGTCTCCGCGCGGAGAGAGCCGCGCGGCGCGCGCCGGACCGCGGGGGGAGGCGCGGCCCGCCGGGCCTCTCTGACGGGAACGACGCACGCGCGCCACCGGAGGAGCCGGGGGCGCGACCGTCGGCCCCCGCCCCGCGACTCGCTTTTCCCTCGACCGCGCCGCGGACGCCCGCGGAGCGCCGCCGCGCCGCCGACGCGGCCGGCCCTTCTCTCGCTCTCTGGCTCTGGCTCTTCCCCAGCGGCCTCGCGACGCCCGAGACGACCCGCGGCGACGAACCGCCTCGCCGACGCGACCCCGCGCGGGACCGCTCCCGCCGGAAGGCTTCGCGTCTGACGGCCGCGCCCCGCCACCGGCGCCGGAGGCGGACGCCACCGAGTCCCGAGCCGGCATCGCGAGCGCCCGAGGCCTGCCGGGCGGCAGACCCGCCGCCCCTGCGGCCGCACTCCCGAGACCGCCGCCGCCTCTTCGCACCGTCCGGGCCCCCTTGCCAACGAGCACGCGCCCGGTGGAGGGCTCTGACGGGGCTGAGCCGGGGGGCAACGCCCGCTCTCCTCGCTTCCGCTCAGAGACCGGGACGGGGAGCGCCCCCGCGGCCGCCCCGCAGGCCCATCCGTTCGGCCCACACGCGGCCCGGGAGGGGAGACGGGGAAGCGACGGGCGGGGCTCGGGCCGGGACCGCCACAGGCGACGGCAGGCGCCTCCCGGCCGACCACCCCCCGAGGGGGACACCCGTCGAGCGGCGACGCCGCCGCTCGGCACGGGGTCGGCCGCACTCGTCGGCATCCAGCGACGGAGGGAACCGCAGAGCGCTCGACCCGGGCGGGCCGGCGATCGAGGCGGAGACGGCCGGCGGACGGCGCCGCCGCCGCGGCGCCTTCGGGGAAGAAAGGCCGTCGAGGGGAGAGAGAGGAGAGCGAGGAAAGGCGCGGCCGCGCCCGGCGCGGCGCCACGCGCGCGGACGGACCGCGACGGCGGCCGAGGAGAAAAAGCGAGAGCGCGGGCGGGCCCCGGCGGCCGCGACCCCGCGGCCGAGGAAGGGCGGAGAGCGCGCGCTCTCCGCCGCCGGCGCGGTCGCCCCGTTTCGAGGCCGGCGGGTCGGCCCCGCGGCCGGATCGCGCGCCACGGCCTCTCCGCCGAGACCGGGCCGCGGAGAGGGGGGGGCAGGGAGCCCCTCCCCGGCGCGGCAACGGGTGGCCCCCGCGCGCGCGCGCGCGGCGGGACGACGCCGACGACCGGGAGCGCGGCCGGCCGCAACGGACACCATCG
>JAJNNQ010000223.1:0-43649 GCA_027886175.1 Phylloscopus collybita | reverse complement strand
TACCGTTAATTACAGTTAATGACAATGGAAATCGAAAATGAAATCAGAATTCAAATTGGAGTTCAAACTGAAATTCAAATTGAAATTGAAATTGAAATTCAAATTCAAATTGAATTTCAAATTGAAATTCAAATTCAAATCAAACACGAGGGTGGGCTTGGGGATGGGGAAATCTGCCAGGGAGTTCATTAATTAGCGTTAATTAAAGGTCATTAAAATTAAAATTGAAAATGAAATCAGAATTCAAATTGAAATTGAAATTCAAATCAAACAGGAGGGTGGGCTTGGGGATGGGGAAATCTGCCAGGGAATTCATTAATTACTGTTAATTACAATTAATTACAATCAAAATTGAAAATTAAATCAGAATTAAAATTGGAGTTCAAATTGAAATTGAAATTGAAAATGAAATCAGAATTCAAATTGAAATTCAAATTCAAATCAAACACGACGGTGGGCTTGGGGATGGGGAAATCTGCCAGGGATATCATTAATTACTGTTAATTACAATTAATTACAATTAATTACAATTAAAATTGAAAATGAAATTAAAATTAAAATTAAAGTTAAAATTAAAATTAAAATTCAACATGATGTTGGGCCTGAGGACGGGGAAATCTGCAAAATTAATTAATTCAAATTAATTACAATTAATTAAAATCAAGCACGAGGGTGGGCTTGGGGATGGGGAAATCTGCCAAAAAAAAAATCATTAGAATTAAATAAATTGAAATTGAAATTGAAATTGAAATTGAAATTGAAATTGAAATTAAAATCGAAATTGAAATTGAACACAGTGTTGGGCTTGGGGATGGGGAAATCTGCAAAAACATTAGTTAGAGTTAATTACAATTAAAATTGAAAATGAAATTAAAATTAAAAATTAAAAATAAAATTAAAATTAAAATTAACAATAAAATTAACAATAAAATTTACATTAAAACTGAACACAATGTTGTGCTTGGGGATGGGGAAGTCTGAAAAAAATTAATTACAATTAATTGAAATTGAAATTGAAATGGAAATGGAAATGGAAATGAACATTAAAACTAAACACAATGTTGGGCCTGGGGATGGGGAAATCTGCCAGGAAATTAATTGCAATTAAGTACGATTAATTACAATTAATTTAAATTAAACACAATGGTGGGCTGGGAGATGGGGATGATTTTGGGGAGGGCGATTTTGGGGGATGATTCTTTGGGATGATTTTTTGGGGATGATTTTTTAGGGATGGTTTTTTAGGGGTGATTTTTGGGGATAATTTTTACGTAATGATTTTTGGGGTTGATTTTTTGGGGTGATTTTTTCAGGATGATTTTTTAGGGGATGATTTTTAGGGGACGATTTTTTGGGGATAATTTTTAGGTCATGATTTTTGGGGATGATTCTTTGGGGATGATTTTTTTATGAATGATTTTTAGGGGATGATTATTTGGGGATGATTTTAAGGGATGATTTTTTCAGGATTATTTTTTGGGGATGATTTTTTAATGAATGATTTTTTTCAGGATGATTTTTTTGGGGATGATTTTAGGGGATGATTTTTTTTTGGGTTATATTTTTAGGGATTTTTTTGGGGGATAATTTTTTCGGGATGATTTTTAGTGACGATTTTTTGGGGATAATTTTTAGGTAATGATTTTTGGGGATGATTCTTTGGGGATGATTTTTTTATGAATGATTTTTAGGGGATCATTTTAAGGGATGAATTTTTCAGGATGATTTTCAGGGGACGATTTTTTGGGGATGATTTTTTGAGGATTATTTTTTGGGATGATTTTTAGGGGATCATTTTAAGGGATGATTTTTTCAGGATTATTTTTTGGGGATGATTTTTTAATGAATGATTTTTTTCAGGATGATTTTTTTGGGGATGATTTTTTCGGGATGATTTTTTTCGGGATGATTTTTTAGTGCTGATTTTTAGGGATGATTTTTTAGGGATTATTTTTTGGTAATGATTTTCAGGGATGATTTTTTCAGGATGATTTTTTAGGTAATGATTTTTTAGGGATTATTTTTTCGGGATGATTTTTTTCGGGATGATTTTTTAGTGATGATTTTCAGGGATGATTTTTTCAGGATGATTTTTAGGGGACGATTTTTTGGGGATGATTTTTTAGGGATTTTTTTTTCGGGATGATTTTTTAGTGCTGATTTTTAGGGATGGATTTTTTAGGGATTATTTTTTTAGGGATTTTTTTTTCAGGATAATTTTTTCAGGATGATTTTTTAGGGGATAATTTTTTAGGATGATTTTCAGGGATGATTTTTTCGGGATGATTTTAAGGGATGATTTTTTTTAGGGTTATTTTTTTAGGGAATTTTTGGGGGGATGATTTTTTCGGGATGATTTTTTCAGGATCATTTTTTCAGGATGATTTTTAGGTAATGATTTTTAGGTAATGATTTTTAGGTAATGATTTTTTCGGGATGATTTTTTGGGGATGATTTTTTCGGGATGATTTTTTTCGGGATGATTTTTTAGTGATGATTTTCAGGGATGATTTTTTCAGGATGATTTTTAGGGGACGATTTTTTGGGGATGATTTTTAGGGGATGATTTTTAGGTAATGATTTTTTAGGGATTATTTTTTTAGGGATTTTTTTTTCAGGATGATTTTTTAGGGGATAATTTTTTAGGATGATTTTTCGGGGATGATTTTTAGGGGATGATATTTTTTTGGGGAGGGGGGAATGTTTCGGGCAGCCTCACCCAGCAGCAGCAGCGCCTCGTAGCTCTCCTGCATGGCCGCGGGGCCCGGGGGGGGCTCGGCCTCGGCACCCCCGCGGCTCCGACCCCAAAACCCCCCGGTACCGGCACCGCCCGGGGGGTCCCGGAGCCTCCCGAGATCCGCCCGGCCCGGCCCGGATGGAGCCGCCGCCGCTGACCCAGGAAGTTCAGCCCCTTCCTCCTCCTCCTCCTCCTCCTCCTCCTCCTCCTCCTCCCGTTCTTCAAAGGAATCCCGCCCTCCTCCTCCTCTTCTTCATCCCCAGCCCGCTCTCCTCTTCCTCCTCCTCTTCCTCCTCCTCTTCTTCATCCCCAGCCCGCTCTCCTCTTCCTCCTCCTCTTCCTCCTCTTCCTCCTCTTCATCCCCATCCCTCCCTCCTCCTCCTCATCTTGATCACCAGCCTGCTCTCCTCTTCCTCCTCCTCTTCATCCCCAGCCCGTTCTCCTCTTCCTCCTCCTCTTCCTCCTCCTCCTCTTCTTCATCCCCAGCCCGTTCTCCTCTTCCTCCTCCTCTTCCTCCTCCTCCTCTTCTTCATCCCCAGCCCGCTCTCCTCTTCCTCCTCCTCTTCTTCATCCACATCCCGCCCTCCTCTTCCTCCTCTTCTTCATCTTCATCCCGTTTTCCTCCTCCTCCTCTTCCTCTTCCTCCTCCTCCTCTTCATCCCCATCCCACTCTCCTCCTCTTCCTCCTCCTCTCCCTCCTCTTCATCTTCATCCTCATCCCTCCCTCCTCCTCCTCTTCTTGATCACCAGCCTGCTCTCCTCCTCCTCCCGTTCTTCATCTTCATCCCCATCCCTCCGTCCTCCTCCTCCTCTTCATCTTCATCCCGCTCTCCTCCTCCTCCTCTCCCTCCTCCTCCTCTTCATCCCCACCCTGCTCCCCTCCTCTCCCTCTTCTTCATCTCTATCCCCATCCCTCCCTCCTCCTCCTCTTCCTCTCCGTCCCCATCTCGCTCTCCTCCTCCTGTTCTTCATCCTGTTTTCCTCCTCCTCCTCCTCTTCATCCCCAGCCCGTTTTCCTTCCTCCTCTTCCTCCTCCTCCTCCTCCTGTTCTTCATCTCTATCCCACTCTCCTCCTCCTCCTCTTCTTCATCCCCAGATCCCTCTCCCGCTCTCCTCTTCTTCCTCCTCTTCCTCTGCATCCTCATCCCTCCCTCCTCTTCCTCTTCTTCATCCCCACCCTGCTCTCCTCCTCCTCCTCCTCCTCTTCATCCCCTGCCGGAGGACGAGGTGGCCTCAGCGGTGGCCGCAGGTGATGCCCGGGTGACAGCGGCCACTGAGGGTGGGGAAGAGGCCCCAAAACGGCCCCAAAATGAGACCAAAAATGGTCCCAAAATGGTCCCAAAATGGATCCAAAATGGTCCCAAAATGGAACAAAATGGTCCCAAAATGGCCCCAAAATGGAACAAAAATGGATCCAAAATGGCGCCAACTGGGACCCCCCCAAACCTTCATAACGCTGGTGACACTGGGAGGTGACAGTGGGGCAGGACTGGTGACACCGGGAGGTGACACCGGTGACACTGGGATGGCACTGGTGACACTGGGGACACTGAGATGGCACTGGGATGGCACTGGGATGACACCGGGATGGCACTGGGGACACTGGGATGGCACTGGGATGGCACTGGGAGGTGACACTGGGGACACTGGGATGGCACTGGGATGGCACTGGGAGGTGACACTGGGGACACTGGGATGGCACTGGGATGGCACTGGGAGGTGACACTGGGGACACTGGGATGGCACTGGTGACACTGGGATGGCACTGGGGACACTGGGATGGCACTGGGATGGCACTGGTGACACTGGGATGGCACTGGGGACACTGGGAGGTGGCACTGGTGACACTGGGAGGACATTGGGGACACTGGAATGACACTGGTGACACTGGGAGGTGGCACTGGTGACACTGGGAGGACATTGGGGACACTGGAATGACACTGGTGACACTGGGATGGCACTGGGATGACACCGGGATGGCACTGGGGACACCGGGAGGTGACACCGGGCGGTGGCAGTGCCCCGACCCTGCCGGCGATCACGCGCTGCCAGCCCCGCCCACAGTGGGCATGTCCTGCCAGGAGGCGTGGCTGAGAAGGAGGAGGGGACAGGACACGCCCACTGTGGGTGGGGCTGGAAGCCGGCGATCACGCGCTGCCAGCCCCGCCCACAGTGGGCGTGTCCTGCCAGGAGGGCGTGGCTGAGAAGGAGGAAGGGGCGTGGCCAGGGGCGGTGCCCTCGGGGGATCTCTCCTGCTAATTGCCCATTAATTATTGCCTCCTGCTAATTTCTGCCCGCAGGTGCGGGAAAGGACCGGAATTGTTTCACGCCCTGCTCTGAATTAATGACGAGGCAAAAGTTAATTACAATTAAAACGTCCTAAGAGCTGCAATGAAAAGGTTGTAAATAGAAAAATTAAGTTTTAGGGGTTACAAAAGTGAAATTAGTTACAACTGATTTACTAATTACTAAAAGGTAATTGCAATATAAAAGTTAGTTACGATAAAAAAATTAACTATAATACAAAAGTTAATTACAATATAAAAGTTAATTTTATATATTTTTATATATATTTATATTTATATTTATATATATTATATAAAAATATAAAAGCCACTTACAATATACAAGTTAGTTACAATATAAAAGTTAATTATAAAAGTTGCAATATAAAAGTTAGTTACAATATAAAAGTTAATTATAAAAGTTACAATATAAAAGTTAGTTACAATATAAAAGTTAATTATAATATGAAAGTCAGCTGCTAAGGTAATAATATAAATTATTTATAATAGTGATTACAAATTAATTATATAAATATGTTTTATAGATAAATATATGTATTTATCTATAAATATATACTTATATATAAAATATATTTTAAAAGTCATGTTATTATAATGAACTATTATAAATAATTTGCACTACTAAATGACAATAACATTGTAACGCAATTATCAATATAACCAGATTATATTATTCGATTAAGGGCTGTAAATACACAATGATATAAAAAAAAGATGGATTTATTCATCTAATAGAAAAACAAGATTGATTTAGGAATTTAATATTAAAAAGATTGATTTATCAATCTAACACAAAAAAGATTGATTTAGGAATTTAATATACAAAGATTGATTTATTCATCTAATATAAACAAGATTGATTTTTTAACCCATTATAAAAAAGATTGATTTATTAATTTATTGGAAAAAAGATTGATTTACCAATCCAATATAAAAAAAGATCGATTTATTAATTTAATATAAAAGACTGATTTCTGAATTTAATATACAAAGATTGACATATCAATCTAATATAAAAAAGATTGATTTATCAATCCAATATAAATAAGATTGATTTATTAATTTAATATTAAAAAGATTGATTTATTAATCCAATATAAAAAAGATTGATTTATTAATTTAATAGAAAAAAGATTGATTAATCTAATATAAAAAAGATGGCTGTATTAATTGAATATAAAAAATTGATGAATTTAATATAAAAAGGATTGAGTTATTAATTTAATATAAAAAAATTGATTCATTAACCCAATATAAAAACGATTGACTTATCAATCTAATAAAAAAAAAGATTGATTTATTAACCCAATATAAAAAGGATTGATTTATCAATCTAATACAAAAAAAGATTGATTCATTAATCCAATATAGAAAAGATTGATGGATTAATTTAATATTAAAAACTTGATTTTTTAAATTTAATATAAAAAGGATTGATTTATTAATTTAATATAAAAAATTTGATTTATCAATCCAATATAAAAAAGATTGCTTTATTAATTTAATATAAAAAAGATCGATTTATCAATCCGATATAAAAAAGATCTGATCCATTGCACCTCCATCTCTTTCAGGCCGTGCAGTGCCAACACCAACACCCCTGAGTGTCCCCAAAGTGTCCCCAAAGTGTCCCCAAAGTGTCCCTGCCTCACCCCAACCCAAGGATTTCCATCAAGAATTGGGACAACTTCACCCAAAATCCTCCCAAAATCCCCCAAACCCCTCTCCAACCCCTCAGGAGCAGAGAGGAGCGGGGCTGTGACATCGCCACCAACAGTGTCACCTCCTCCTGGCTGGTGACAGCAGCTTCCTCCTCACCCAGCAACCTCGGGATGTCCTCCACGGCTCTTAGGTGCCACCAGAACATCTCAAGAACATCGTGGCCACCACCAGCAGGACCTTCCAGGAGCTCATGGATGGCCCAGAGCTTCACCAGCAGGTGCCGCTTGGCCAGCCGGACACCGGCCTCCCACGCCAACCCCACCTGGGCCACCTGGGCCACCAAATCCTCCAAGTCCTCGGCGCTCAACCGCCCCGCCAACCTCAAACTCAACCAGACGTCCCCCAACCGGCTCTGCAGCCTCTGGGGGAACTCCCTGGCTCTGTCGCAAGCGGCCACCAAGCTCCTCATCCTCCTCACGGCCTCGTCCTCCTGCCCCATGGAGCTCTCCCAGGAGATCCGGAGCTCGGTGGCCTCCTGGAGAAGTTGGGACCAGGTCGCCCTCAACATCCTCAGCGATTCCTTCCAGGTGTGGAGATTGGTTGTCACATGGATTCGGGTCTCAGGGGACATCGGGTCAGCCCGGAGAGCGGCCAGGGCTCGGCGCAGGGAGGTGACACCGTGCTCCTCTAGGTAGAGGACGCCGCGGTGGCGCAGAACCTTCCGGAGCCGCCAGGTGAATCTCCTCAGGTGGGCACGCACGGACCTGGGGTACTCGGCCGGCCTCTGTGGCTCGGTCACCGCGGCGGCCACGTCGTCCAGGGCGGCCACCACGTCCACCAGCATCTCCACATCCTGGGGAAGGGGGACAGGGGAGGAGGTGGTGGGTGGGTGGTGGTGGCAGGGACCTGGGGTGTCCACTCCCTGGAGGGGCTTGGGTGTCACCGAGGTCCCTTTGTCACCCCCTCAGCCACCACCCCCGCTGTCCCCTCAGCACCTCAGCCTCCCCCTCCTGCTGTTCCCGCCACCTTCGGTCCCCTCAGCCACCCTCGGTCCCTTTGTCACCCCCTCAGCCTCCCCCTCCCGCTGTTTCCCGCCACCCTCGGTCCCTTCATCCCCTCAGCCACCCTCGGTCCCCTCAGCCATCATCCCCCGCTGTCCCCGCCACCCTCGGTCCCTTTGTCACCCCCGAGCCCCCTCAGCCACCCCCTCCCGCTGTTCCCGCCACTTTCGGTCCCCTCACACCCTCCTCAGCCCCTCGCTGTCCCCTCATCCCCTCAGCCACCCTCGGTCCCCTCAGCCACCCTCGGTCCCCTCAAGCCATCCCCTCGCTGTCCCCTCAGCCACCTTCGGTCCCCTCAGCCATCCCCCCGCTGTCCCCGCCACCCTCAGTCCCTTTGTCACCCCCGAGCCCCCTCAACCACCCTCCCTCGCTGTTCCCGCCACTTTCGGTCCCCTCAGCCACCCTCGGTCCCCTCAGCCATCCCCTCGCTGTCCCCTCAGCCCCCTCAGCCACCCCCTCCCGCTGTCCCCGCCACCCTCTGTCCCCTCAGCCACCCTCGGTCCCTTTGTCACCCCCGAGCCCCCTCAGCCACCCTCCCTCGCTGTTCCCGCCACTTTCGGTCCCCTCACACCCTCCTCAGCCCCTCAGCCACCCTCGGTCCCTTCATCCCCTCAGCCACCGTTGGTCCCCTCAGCCAACCTCGGTCCCCTCACCCTCTCAGCCACCCTCGGTCCCTTTGTCACCCCCTCAGCCACCCTCGGTCCCTTTGTCACCCCCTCAGCCACCCCTCCTCGCCCCCTCAGTCACCCCCTCGCTGTTCCCGCCACCCTCGGTGTCCCCTCACCCCCTCAGCCACCACCACTCGCTGTCCCCTCACCCCTTCCTCAGCCACCCACCGCCTCACCCACCCCCGCGCTGTCTTCTCCACCCCTCCGTCACCTCCCCTCCTGTCCCCATGTCCTGCTGTCCCTCTGTCTGTCCCCCTGTCTGTCCCTCTGTCTGTCCCTCTGTCTGTCCCTCTGTCTGTCTGTCCCCCCCGCCCCGTCCGTACCCCGCTCCACTCGCCGGCCGCCATCACCGCTAGAGGGCGGCAGCGGCGGCCGCCACTGCGCCTGCGCCCGGGCGCGAGAACCCGGAAGCGCGGCGGCGGCGCGGTGACGTCACCGCCCGCAAAGCGAATTTAAAGAAATCTCGGTAAAAGAATTTTTAATTTTTTTTTTTAAATTATCGCTGCCCTTTATTAAAGGGCTGCAAATCCTTCCGTACGGAAATAGTTATTTTATTTTATTTTGGTTTATTTTATTTTATTTTCTTATATTTTTTGTTTTATTTTGTTATATTTTATTTTATTTTATTTTGTTATACTTTATTTATTTTATTTAATTTTATTTTAGTTGCAACAGAAAAGGGAGTTACAATATAAATATTAGTCGCGATATTAAAGTCGGTCGCAATAGAAAAGTTACAACGTAAAAGTTAGTGGCAATATAAAAATTAGTGACAATATAAAAATTAGTGACAATATAAAAATTAATTGCAATATAAAAATTAGTCGCAATATAAAATTAGTCACAATATAAAGTTAGTTGCAATATAAAAGTTAGTTACAATAGACATAACATATAAATATATATTTATAGATAAAAACATATATATCAATTATCACAATAAATTATTATAAATAATTTATATCCTTGAATGACAAGAACATTGCCATGTAATTACAAATGTAACCAGATTATGTGATTAGATTAATTAATTATGTGCAAACACATAATCTAATATAAATCAGATTGATTTATTCATCTGATATAAAAATATCGATTTATTAATTCCATATAAAAAGATTCATCTATCAATCTAATATAAAAAGATTTGATCTATTGATTTCATATAAAATACATTGATTGATTAATTTCATATAAAATAGATTGATTGATTCATTTCATATAAAAAGACTGATTTATTAATTTAATCTAAAAAGACTGATTTATTAATTTAATATAAGAAGATTGATTCATTAATCTAACATTAAAAAATTGATTTATTAATCTAATCTAAAAAGATTGATTCATCAATCCAATATAAAAAATTGATTTATTAATCTAACACACAAAGACTGATTTACTAATCTAATCTAATCTAAAGATTGATTTATCAATCTAATATAAAAAAGATTGATTTATTAATTTAATATAAGATTGATTCATTAATCTAACATTAAAAAAAATTGATTTATTAATCTAATATAAAAAAGTTGATTTATTAATCTAATCTGAAAAGATTGATTTACCAATCTAATAGAAAAAAATTTTGATTTATTAATCTAATATTAAAAAAGATGGATTTATTAATTTAAGAAGATTGATTTATTAATCTAATATAAAAAAAATTGATTCATCAATCTAATAGAAAAAATTGATTTATCAATCTAATCTAAAAAAATTGATTCACCAATCTAATATAAAAAAGATTGATTTATCAATCAAATCTAAAAAGATTGATTTAGTAATCTAACATTTAAAAAATTGATTTATTAATCTAATATAAAAAAGATTGATTTATTAATCTAACCTAATCTAGATTAGGTTAGATTAATAAATCAATAATCAAATAAATCAAATAAATCAAATTAATAAATCAACAATCAAATAAATCTAAAAAGATCCATTTATCAGCCTAACACAAGAAGTTTGATTCATCAATCTAATAGAAAAAAAATTGATTTATTAATCTAATATTAAAAAAGATTAATTCATTGCACCTCCATCTCTTTAGAGCACAAACCCTGAGCCTCCCTGAATCACCTCAACCCAAAAATTCGGGAATTCGGGACAATTCCCACCTAAAATCCTCCAAAAATCCCCAAAATCCTCCTCCAACCCCTCAGCAGCAGAGAGGAGCGGGGCTGTGACATCGGTGTCACCTCCTCCTGGCTGGTGACAGCACCTTCCTCCACCCCCAGCAACCTCGGGATGTCCTTGATGGCTCTTTGGTGCCACCACAACATCTCCAGATCATCGTGGCCACCACCAGCAGGACCTTCCAGGAGCTCATGGATGACCCAAAGCCTCCCTAGCAGGTGATACCTGGCCAGGTGAGCTCCAGCCTCCCAAACCCGCCGGACCTCGTCCACTTTGGCCGCCGTGGTTTGGAGAAAAACCGGGCTCAACTCCTCGGCGTACATCAGGTGGAACTCGATGTTCCTCAGCTTGCTCCACAGCCCCAGCGGAAACTTGGTGGCTTTGTAGCATGAGGCCACCAAGCTGCTCATGGTCATCTCCTTGTCCTCCTGGCCCGTGGTGCTCCACCAAGAGATCTGGAGCTTGGTGGCCTCTTCGGCCAGTTGGGACCACGCCACGGCCAACGCGTTGACCGCTTCTTGCCAGGAGTAGAGCTCGGCCGTGGCGCGGCTTCGGGCTCCGGAATCTTCTGGGTCAACCTGGAGGGCGGCCAAGGCTTGGAGCAAGGAGGTGACATCGTAGCGGGAGGTGACGTTGGACTTCTGCACCACGACGGTGACGCGCTGGCGCAGAACGTTCCGGAGCCGCCAGGTGAATCTCCTCAGGTGGGCGCGCAGGGACCTCGAGGAACGGAGGCGCCTCCGGGACTTGGTCAGGTTGGTTGCCACCTTCTCCAGGGCGGCCACCACGGCCACCAGCTCCTCCAGAGCCTGGGGGGAAAGGGGGACAAGGGGGGAGGTGGCGGTGGGGACCTGGTGGCATTTGTGGTGTTCTGGGGTGGCGCCTTTGTCACCGCTCTGGAGGGGCTCGGCTGTGGCCTCTGTCCCCTCATCCCCTCAGCCCCCCTCGGTCCCTTTGTCACCCCCTCAGCCCCCCTCGGTCCCTTTGTCACCCCCTCAGCCACCTCAGCCACCCTCGGTCCCTTTGTCACCCCCTCAGCCACCACCCCCGCTGTCCCCTCAGCCCCTCAGCCACCCTCGGTCCCCTCAAGCCATCCCCTCACTGTCCCCTCAGCCACCTTCGGTCCCCTCAGCCACCCACCCCAGCTGTCCCCGCCACCCTCAGTCCCTTTGTCACCCCCTCAGCCACCTCAGCCCCCCTCAGTCCCTTTGTCACCCCCTCAGCCATCCCCCTCGCTGTTCCCGCCACTCTCGGTCCCCTCATCCCCTCGCTGTCCCCTCATCCCCTCAGCCACCCTCGGTCCCCTCAGCCACCCTCGGTCACTTTGTCACCCCCTCAGCCCCTCAGCCACCCTCGGTCCCCTCAAGCCATCCCCTCACTGTCCCCTCAGCCACCTTCGGTCCCCTCAGCCACCTACCCCCGCTGTCCCCGCCACCCTCGGTCCCTTTGTCACCCCCTCATCCCCTCAGCCATCTTCTCTCGCTGTTCCCGCCACCCTCGGTCCCCTCACACCCTCCTCAGCCCCTCAGCCACCCTCGGTCCCCTCAGCCTCACCCCCTCGCTGTCCCCGCCACCCTCGGTTCCTTTGTCACCCCCTCAGCCACCCTTGGTCCCTTTGTCACCCCCTCACCCCCTCAGCCACCCCCTCGCTGTCCCCTCACCCCCTCCCTCCTGCTGTCCCTGCCACTCACGGTCCCCTCAGCCACCCACGGTCCCCTCAGCCATCCCCTCGCTGTCCCCTCACCCCCTCAGCCACCCTCGGTCCCCTCACCCCCCTCCTCATCCCCTCAGCCACCTCCGCCTCACCCCCTCGCCGTCCCCGCCACCCTCAGTCCCTTTGTCACCCCCTCAGCCACCCCCCTCGCCGTCCCCTCACCCCCTCAGCCACCTCCGCCTCACCCCCTCGCTGTTCCCGCCACTCTCGGTCCCCTCGCCCCCTCAGCCACCCTCGGTCCCTTTTGTCACCCCCTCAGCCATCCTCCTCGCTGTTCCTGCTACCCTCGGTCCCCTCATCCCCTCAGCCACCCTCGGTCCCTTTTGTCACCCCCTCAGCCATCCTCCTCGCTGTTCCCGCCACTCTCGGTCCCCTCATCCCCTCAGCCACCCTCGGTCCCCTCAGCCATCCCCTCGCTGTCCCCTCATCCCCTCAGCCACCCTCCCTCGCTGTCCCCGCCACTCTCGGTCCCCTCACACCCTCACCCCCTCCTCACCCCCCTCAGACTCCTCCCGCTGTTCCCGCCACCCTCGGTCCCCTCGCCCCCTCAGCCACCCTCGGTCCCTTTGTCACCCCCTCAGCCACCTCCGCGTCACCCTTCGCTGTTCCCGCCACCCTCGGTCCCCTCACACCCTCACCCCCTCCTCACTCCCCTCAGACTCCTCCCGCTGTTCCCGCCACCCTCGGTCCCCTTGCCCCCTCAGCCACCCTCGGTCCCTTTGTCACCCCCCTCAGCCATCCTCGGTCCCTTTGTCATCCCCTCAGCCACCCTCGGTCCCTTTGTCACCCCCTCAGCCACCCCCCTCATCCCCTCAGCCACCTCCGCCTCACCCCCTCGCTGTTCCCGCCACCCTCGGTCCCCTCACACCCCTCACACTCCTCCTCACCCACCCCGCCTCACCCCACACCGCGCTGTCTCCCCCGCGCCCGCCACCCTCGGTGTCCCCCCCACCCTTCCGTCACCTCCCCGGTTCCTCCCACTCCGTTCTGTCCCCCTGTCTGTCTCCCCCCTTGTCTGTCCGTGCCCTGCCTGCACCGCCCGCTGCAATGGCAACCTCCGCCGGGCGTCCATTGCCGCTGAGGGCGGAGGCGGCGGCCGCCACTGCGCCTGCGCACGGCGCGAGAACCCGGAAGCGCGGCGGCGCGGTGACGTCACCGCGCAGTGACGTCACCGCCCGCGAAGCGTTTTTAAAGAAATCTCGGTAAAAAAAAATTTTTAATTATTTATAATAATTATTATTATTATTATCAATCAATTCTATAGGCGTGTTCGTCCAAAACACATGGATTTATGTATAAAATTACATGAGCGTGATAAATAAATTATTGCGAATATTTTTCTATTTATATTTTATATTTTTATTTTATATTTTTATTTTTTATTTATATTTCATCTTTTATACTTATAAATAAATATTGGAAATGTTGTAAATCATTCACGCTACCAAATGACAACAACGTTGTAATTAACACGACAATTTTAATTATAAATACAACCAGATTAAATGACGAGAGGAAGGGCTACGAACGTATAATTTAATATAAAAGAAATTGCTTTATCAATCTAATATAAAAAAATTGATTTATTTATTTAACATAAATGAGATTGATTGATTAATCTAATACAAAAAGATTGATTAATGAAGATAGATTGATTCATCTGATATAAAAAGATCAATTTATTGATCCAATATAACCAAGATTGATTTATTAATCGAATATAAAAATTAATTTATTAATATAAAAAGATCGATTTATTAATTTAATATTAAAAAGATTGATTAATTTAATATAAAAATTTTTATTGATTAATTTAACGTAAAAGGATTGATTTATTAATCGAATATAAAAAATTATTAATATAAAAATATCGAGTTATTAATTTAATATTTAAAAGATTGATTAATTAATTTAATATAAAAATGTTGATTGATTAATTTAACAAAAAAGGATTGATTTATTAATCGAATATAAAAATTTATTAATATAAAAAGATCGATTTATTAATTTAACATTAAAAAGATTGATTGATTAATTTAATATAAAATATTGTTTATTAATTTAATGTAAAAGGATTGACTTATTAATCAAATATAAAAATTAATTTATTAATATAGAAAGATCGGTTTATTAATTTAAAATAAAAAAGATTGATTGATTAATTTAATATAAAAATATTGATTGATATTTAATGTAAAAAGATTGATTTATTAATCAAATATAAAAATTTATTAATATAAAAATATCGATTGATTAATTTAATATTAAAAAGATTGATTTAATATAAAAATGTTGATTTGTTAATTTGACGTAGAAGGATTGATTTATTAATCGAATATAAAAATTAATTTATTAATATAAAAAGATCGATTTAATATAAAAAGATTGATTGATTAATTTAATATAAAAATATTGATTAATTTAATGTAAAAAGATTGATTTATTAATCGAATATAAAAATTAATTTATTAATATAAAAAGATCGATTTATTAATTTAATATAAAAAGATCTATTAATTTAATATAAAAATGTTGATTGATTAATTTAACGTAAAAGGATTGATTTATTAATCAAATACAAAAATTAATTTATTAACATAAAAAGATCGGTTTCATAATTTTATATAAAAAAGATTGATTGATTAATTTAATATAAAAATATTGATTGATTAATTTAATGTAAAAAGATTGATTGATTAATCGAATATAAAAATTAATTTATTAATATAAAAAGATCGATTGATTAATTTAGTATAAAAATATTGATTAATTTAACATAAAAATGTTGATTGATTAATTTAATATAAAAAGATTGGTTTATTCCTCCAACATAAACCAGATTAATTAATTTCATATAAAAAGATCAATCCATTAATTCCATCTCCAAAGATTGACCTATTAATTTCATATAGAGAAGATTGATTTCTTCATCTAATATATAAAAAATATTGAATTATTAATTTAATATCAAAAAAAGATTTGATCCATTGCACCTCCATCTCTTTCAGGCCGTGCAGTGCAAACACCAACACCCCTGAGTGTCCCCAAAGTGTCCCCAAAGTGTCCCCAAAGTGTCCCTGACTCACCCCAACCCAAGGATTTCCATCAAGAATTGGGACAACTTCACCCAAAATCCTCCCAAAATCCCCCAAACCCCTCTCCAACCCCTCAGGAGCAGAGAGGAGCGGGGCTGTGACATCGCCACCAACGGTGTCACCTCCTCCTGGCTGGTGACAGCACCTTCCTCCACCTTCAGCAGCCTCGGGATGTCCTTGATGGCTCTTTGGTGCCACCAGAACATCTCCAGATCATCGTGGTCACCACCACGAGGAGGACGCTTGAGGAGCTCCAGGATGTCCCAAAGCCTCCCCAGCAGGTGACACTTGGCCAGGTGAGCTCCGGCCTTCCACGCCCGTTGGACCTCGGCCACTTTGGCCACCAACTCCTTGAGGTCATAGTTGGTCACCTCCCCGCTCAGAGCCACCTCGATGTCCCCGAGTTGGCGCAGCAACTCCTGGGGGAACTTCTTGGCTCTTCCACACGAGGCCACCAAGCTCCTGGTCCTCTTCACGGCCTCGTCCTCCACGCCCAGGGCGCTCCGCCAGGAGATCTGGAGCTCCACGGCTTCGTCCACCAGCTGCGACCACTCGTCCTCCAGCTCCTTCACCGACACCTTCCAGGCGTGGAGCTTTATTGTCACACAGGTTTGGACCTCAGGGGACACCGGGTGGGCGGCCAGGGCTGGGCGCAGGGAGGTGACATCGTAAGAGGAGGTGACATCCGCGGCGTGGCGGCGCAGAACCTTCCGGAGCCGCCCGGTGAAGATCCTCAGGTGGTGGCGCATGGACCTGGAGAGCTCGGCCGGTCTCTGCGGCTCGGTCGCTGTGGTGGCCACTTTGTCCAGGGTGACCACGACATCCAGCAGCGTCTCCAGGTGCTGGGGAGGGGACAAGGGGGAAGGTGGTGGCAGGGACCTTGTGGGTGGCCCCTGTGTCCCCTCCTATGGTGGCCCCTTTGTTCCTTGCCTGGAGGGCTCGGCTGTCCCCTCTGTCCCTTTGTCACCCCCTCAGCCACCCTCGGTCCCCTCAGCCATCATCCCCCGCTGTCCCCGCCACCCTCTGTCCCTTTGTCACCCCCTCAGCCACCCTCGGTCCCCTCAGCCATCCTCCCCCACTGTCCCCGCCACCCTCAGTCCCTTTGTCACCCCCTCAGCCACCCCCTCGCTGTCCCCTCATCCCCTCAGCCACCCTCGGTTCCTTTGTCACCCCCTCAGCCCCTCAGCCACCACCCCCGCTGTCCCCTCAGCCCCTCAGCCACCCTCAGTCACCCTCAGTCCCTTTGTCACCCCCTCAGCCACCCTCGGTCCCCTCAGCCCCCTCAGCCTCACCCCTCCCGCTGTTTCCCGCCACTCTCTGTCCCCTCAGCCACCCTCGGTCCCTTTGTCACCCCCTCAGCCCCCTCAGCCATCCCCTCGCTGTCCCCTCAGCCATCATCCCCCGCTGTCCCCGCCACCCTCGGTCCCTTTGTCACCCCCTCAGCCACCCCCTCGCTGTCCCCTCACCCCCTCAGCCACTCTCAGTCCCTTTGTCACCCCCTCAGCCACCCTCGGTCCCCTCAGCCATCATCCCCCGCTGTCCCCGCCACCCTCGGTCCCTTTGTCACCCCCTCCTCACCCCCTCAGCCACCCTCGGTCCCCTCAGCCACCCTCCCTCGCTGTTCCCGCCACCCTCGGTCCCCTCACACCCTCATCCCCTCCTCAGCCCCTCAGCCACCCTCGGTCCCTTTGTCACCCCCTCAGCCCCTCAGCCTCCCCCTCCCGCTGTTCCCACCATCCTCGGTTCCCCTCAGCCCCTCAGCCACCCTCGGTCCCCTCAAGCCATCCCCTCACTGTCCCCTCAGCCACCTTCGGTCCCCTCAGCCACCCACCCCCGCTGTCCCCGCCACCCTCAGTCCCTTTGTCACCCCCGAGCCCCCTCAGCCATCCTCCCTCGCTGTTCCCGCCACTTTCGGTCCCCTCACACCCTCCTCAGCCCCTCAGCCACCCTCGGTCCCCTCATCCCCTCAGCCACCCTCGGTCCCCTCATCCCCTCAGCTACCCTCGGTCCCCTCAGCCACCCTCGGTCCCTTTGTCACGCCCTCAGCCACCACCCCCGCTGTCCCCTCAGACACCCTCGGTCCCCTCAAGCCACCCCCTCGCTGTCCCCGCCACCCTCAGTCCCTTTGTCACCCCCGAGCCCCCTCAGCCTCCTCCTGCTGTTCCCGCCACCCTCGGTCCCCTCATCCCCTCAGCCACCCTCGGTCCCCTCAGCCACCCTCGGTCCCCTCAGCCATCCCCCCGCTGTCCCCTCACCCCCTCAGCCACCCTCCCCCGCTGTCCCCGCCACCCTCAGTCCCCTCACCCCCCTCCTCAGCCCCTCAGCCACCCTCGCCCGCTGTTCCCGCCATCCTCGGTTCCCCTCATCCCCCTCACCCACCCCGCCTCACCCCACACCGCGCTGTCTCCCCCGCGCCGGCCACCCTCGGTGTCCCCCCTCCACCCCTCCGTCACCTCCCCGGTTCCTCCTGTCCCCCTGTCTGTCCCCCTGTCTGTCCCCCTGTCTGTCCCCCCTGTCTATCCCCCCTGTCTGTCCCCTGCCCGCACCTGCCGCCAGAATGACAGCCTCATAAACTCCATCACCGCTGAGGGCGGCGGCGGCCATTGCGCCTGCGCCTTGGCGCGAGAACCCGGAAGTGCGCTGTTAGGGCAGCGCGGTGACGTCACCGCCCGCAAAGCGTTTTTTTAAAGAAATCTCGCTTAAAAAAAAACCTTTTTGGGTTTTTAATATCGTTTCCCCTTAATAAAGGGCTGCAAATCCTTCCGTACAGAAATATTTATCTTGTTTTTGTTTTGTTTTATTTTATCTTATCTTATTTTATTTTATTTTATCTTATCTTATCTTATCTTATTTTATTTTATCTTATTTTATTTTTAGTGGCAAATAGAAAAGGCAGCTACAATATAAAAATCAGTTGCGATGTAAAAATAAGTTACAATGTAAAAGCTCGTTGCAATAGAAAAGGCAGCTATAAATATATATATAATATAATATAAATATATGTATATAAAATATATATATAATAAATATAAAATCCGTTGCCATATTCAAGTCAGTTGCAATAGAAACGTTACAATATAAAAATTAGTTGCAATACAAAAATTCGTCACAATATAAAATTAGTTGCAATATAAAAGTTAGTTACAAGAGACATAACATATAAATATATATTTCTAGATAAAAATATATATATATCATTTATATTATCACAAAAAATTACCATAAATAAGTTATATCCTTGAATGACAAGAACATTGCCATGTAATTACAAATACAACCAACTTACATGATTAGATTGAGGGCTGCAAACACGTAATAAAATATAAATCAGATTGATTTATTCATCTGATATAGAAAGACCGATTTATTAATTTAACACGAACAAGACTGATTTATCAATTTAATATAAAAAGATCGAGCTATCAATCTAATACAAAAGGATTGATTAATTTAATAAAAACATTGATTTATCAATTTTATATAAAAAGATCGAGCTATCAATCTAATATAAAAGGATTGATTAATTTAATATAAACAAGATTGATTCATCAATTTAATATAAAAAGATCGAGCTATCAATCTAATATAAAAGGATTGATTAATTTAATAAAAACATTGATTTATCAATTTTATATAAAAAGATCGAGCTATCGATCTAATACAAAAGGATTGATTAATTTAATATAAACAAGATCGATTCATCAATTTAATATAAAAAGATCGAGCTATCAATCTAATATAAAAGGATTAATTTAATAAAAACATTGATTTATCAATTTTATATAAAAAGATCGAGCTATCAATCTAATACAAAAGGATTGATTAATTTAATATAAACAAGATTGATTCATCAATTTAATATAAAAAGATCGAGCTATCAATCTAATATAAAAGGATTGATTAATTTAATAAAAACATCGATTTATCAATTTTATATAAAAAGATCGAGCTATCAATCTAATATAAAAGGATTGATTAATTTAATAAAAACATTGATTTATCAATTTTATATAAAAAGATCGAGCTATCAATCTAATACAAAAGGATTGATTAATTTAATATAAACAAGATCGATTCATCAATTTAATATAAAAAGATCGAGCTATCAATCTAATATAAAAGGATTAATTTAATAAAAACATTGATTTATCAATTTTATATAAAAAGATCGAGCTATCAATCTAATACAAAAGGATTGATTAATTTAATATAAACAAGATTGATTCATCAATTTAATATAAAAAGATCGAGCTATCAATCTAATATAAAAGGATTGATTAATTTAATATAAACATCGATTTATCAATTTAATACAAAAAGATCGATTTATCCATTTAATATAAACAAAGATTGATTTATCATCTGATATAAAAATATTAAAATTCATTGCACCTCCATCTCTTTTAAGGCCGTGCAGCGCAAATATAAACTGATCGTGTCCCTGAGTGTCCCCAAAGTGTCCCCAAAGTGTCCCTGAGTGTCCTCAACCCAACAATTCCCCTCAGGATTTGGGACAATTTCACCCCAAATCCTTCAGAAAATCCCCCCGAACCATCTCCAACACCTCACCAGGAGAGAGCAGCGAGGCTCTGACCCCACCGCCGCCGCTTCCTCCATCCCCAGCAACCCCGGGATGTCCTCCACGGCTCTTCGGTGCCACCGGATCATCTCCAGAACATCGTGGCCACCACCAGGAGGACCCTCCAGGAGCTCGTGGATGGTCCAGAGCCTCACCAGCAGATGCCGGGTGGCCAGCCGGCTGCTGGCCTCCCACACCAGCTCCACCCTGGCCACCACGGCCACCAAACCCTCCAGGAGATCGGGGCTCATCTCCTTGGTGTACATCAGGTGGGACTCGATGTTCCTCAGGTGGCGGCCCAGCCTCTGAGGGAAGGCCCTGGCTCTGCCGCACGCGTCCTTCAAGCCGCTCATCATCTTCACGGCCTGGTCCTCCTGCCCCACCGTTGTCCCCCAGGAGATCTGGAGCTTGGTGGCCTCTTGGACCAGCTGGGACCAGACGTCCTCCAGCACCTTCACCGCCTCCTGCCAGGCGTAGACCTCGTCCGTCACGCGGCCTCGGGCACCGGGGGACTCGGGGTCAGCCTGGAGGGCGGCCAGGGCTCGGCGTAGGGAGGTGAGGTCGTAACGGGAGGTGGTGACCTCCCGGTTCTCCAGGCGGAGGGTGGCGCGGTGGCGCAGAACGTTCCGGAGCCGCCAGGTGAACCTCCTCAGCTCTGCCCGCATGGACCTGGGGTAAGGGGCCAGCAGGCACGGCAACCAGCGCCGCCTGCTCAGCGTGGCCGCCGTTCCGTCCAGGATGGCCACCACGGCCACCAGCGTCTCCAGATCCTGGCCGAGGGGGGACAGGGGAGGAGGTGGTGGCACTTTGTGTGTGTGAGGTCCCCTTTGTCCTCTCCCTGGAGGGCTCAGCTGTCCCCTCTGTGTCCCTTTGTCACCTCCTCGCTCCCTTCAGCCACCCCACCGCTGTCTTCACCACCCTCGGTCCCTTTGTCGCCCTCTCAGCCACCCTCCCTCGCTGTTCCCGCCATCCTCGGTCCCCTCAGCCACCACCCTCGCTGTCCCCTCAGCCACCCTCTGTCCCTTTGTCACCCCCTCAGCCACCCTCGGTCCCTTTGTCGCCCCCTCAGCCACCCTTGGTCCCCTCAGCCAACCTTGGTTCCCCTCAGCCATCCCCTCGCTGTCCCCTCAGCCACTCTCTGTCCCTTTGTCACCCCCTCAGCCACCCTCAGTCCCTTTGTCACCCCCTCAGCCACCCTCTCCCCCTGTTCCCGCCACCCTCAGTCCCCTCACGCCCTCAGCCACCCTCAGTCTCCTCAGCCACCCTCTCCAGCTGTTCCCGCCACCCTCGGTCCCCTCACACCCCTCCTCAACCCCTCAGCCACCTCCTCGCTGTCCCCTCAGCCACCCTCTGTCCCCTTGTCACCTTCCTCACCCCCTCAGCCATCCCCCCGCTGTTCCCGCCACCCTCGGTCCCCTCACACCCTCCTCACCCCCTCAGCCACCTCCTCGCTGTCCCCGCCACCCTCAGTCCCTTTGTCACCCCCTCATCCCCTCAGCCACCCGCTCCCCCTGTTCCCGCCACCCTCAGTCCCCTCACACCCCTCCTCACCCCCTCAGCCACCCTCTGTCCCTTTGTCACCCCCTCACCCCCTCAGCCACCCTCTCCCCCTATTCCCGCCACCCTCAGTCCCCTCACACCCCTCCTCACCCCCTCAGCCACCCCGCCTCACACCCCCCCCCCCCACCCCGCGCTGTCTCCCCCGCTGTCCCCGCCACCCTCGGTGTCCCCCCCACGCCCTCCTGTCCCCCTGTCTGTCCCCGCTGTCTGTCCGTCCCCTGCCTTTTTCACCAGCCAGCACGGCAGCTTCTCGGCGGCCTCCATCGCCGCTGAGGGCGGCGGCGGCGGCGGCGGCCGCCACTGCGCCTGCGCCTTGGCGCGAGAACCCGGAAGCGCGGCGGGGTCCCGGCGCGGTGACGTCACCGCCTGAAAAGCGGTTTTAAAGAAATCTCGGTAAAAACATTTTTGGTTTTTTTTTTTTTTTAGTCTTGTTTCACCTTATTGAAGGATCGCAAATCCTTCCGTACAATAAAATTAATGTATTTTGTTTTATTTTATTTTATTTTATTTTATTTTATTTTATTCTATTCTATTCTATTCTATTCTATTCTATTCTTATTTTATCTTTTTTTACTTTATTTTATCTTATTTTATTTTATTCTACTTTATTTTATTTTATTTTATTTTATTCTGTTTTTATTTTATCTTATTTTACTTTATTTTATTTTATTCTACTTTTATTTTATCTTATCTTATTTTATTTTATTTTATTTTATTTTATTTTGTTCTGTTCTGTTCTATTCTATTCTGTTCTATTTTTATTTTATCTTATTTTATCCCATTCTATTTTTATTTTATTTTATATACTCTAAAAATATTATATTTATATTTATATTGGTGTTTATATTTAAATATTTATATTTAGATATTGATATTTATACTCATATTTTATATTTATATTTATATTTATATTTATATTTATATTTATATTTATATTTATATTTATATTTATATTTATATTTATATTTCTGCACCTTTGAATAATTTTAAACAAATATCAATAATAAATGAATTCAATTAACGATAATAAACTAATAAAAATTTTTCAAATCAATTTTAATGATTTGAAGAGCTGGATTTACCAGTTCACCCACTGAATAAAATAAATAAATTTTAAAAAAATATATAAATTCGAATCTCGGGGTAGGAACCAACTGCAACAGCTGAAAATTCAGGATTTTTTAAAATTTTTTGCTGCTTTTTTCTCGTCTCCAACGAGGCAGGAATCTCCAATTAAATCTCAGAAAAATTAAATTAAAATGAAATGAAAATTAAATTAAAATTAAATTAAAATAAAACCCCAGGTCTGTCATTTCCTGAAATGTCTGTGTTGGGTGGGAAAAGGTTCCAAAGCACTTCAGGCAATCGGATTTTTTTTTTTTTTTTTTTTATTTTAAAGCTGCTTTATTTTGGTTTTTTGGAGGTTTGGGGTTTTTTTGGCAAAAAGGAGGGTGGAGGAAGCAAAATGAGCGAGTTCGGGGTGGGCTCCTTGGCAGAGAGCGAGGGTTTCCAGGAGAAAAAAAAGGAAATAAATAAAAGGAAATAAAAGGAAATAAAAGGAAATAAAACAAAATAAACCAAACCAAACCAAAAAAAAATCAAAACCCAAACAAACAAACAAACAAACACAAAACCCCAACCCCCTAAAACCAACAAAAAACCCCAAAACAAACAAAAAAAAATCCCCAAAACACGCCCCCCAAAAAAACCAAAAAAAAACCCCAAAAAAACCCCCAAAAAACCAAGCCCCACAAAAACCAACAAAAAACCAAAAGAAAAAAAACCCCAAAAAATAGTAATTAAAAAAAAACCAAACAAAAAAAAACCAAAAAAAACCCCAAAACAAACAAAAAATTAAAAGAAAAAAACCCCAAAAAAATAGTAATTAAAAAAACCCAAACGAACAAAAAAAACCACCCCAAAAAAACCCCAAACAAACAAACAAACAAACAAAAAACCAAAAAAAAACCCAAAAAACCCCAAAAACCCCCAAAAATGAGGTGGAACGGGTGATTTTTGCTGAGAACCTGAGGGAACAGAAGCTTCGGCACCAAAACGAGGGAATATTTTGGGAGTTTTTGTGGCCAGAACCCCCAAAAATTTAAAAAATTTTAAAAAAAGCACCTTTTGTCCTTTTCCAGGTTCTTCCAGGGTGGAGAACCAGGTAGGGAGAGCAACCAAGAACCCCCCAGAGATACTTCCAGACTGGACAGGTCAGAGCTGGTGGATGGTGGTCACCTGGGATGGGTGGAGAACCCCCAAAAACATCCCAAAAACGGCTTTTGGGGACAATCGTTACCCCAGGTGGGAGGAGGAACCAGGAAACTTCTGGGGTTCTTCTCTGAGGAGCAACAGAGGAGCTTTTCCTGGGGGTGGGATGTCCAAGGGTTCCTGCTCCATCCCACCAGGTCGTTCACCCCGTGGATGGAGGTGGAGGAGCCGCCCCAAATCTTCCCATGGACCTAAAGCCCCGTCTGGGGTCAGCCCTGGAGCCACAGGGGACATCTGGAAGGTTCCTTCTCACTGCCGGGCTGAGCTCATCACGCCTTTGAGGTGGTGGCCACGGCCTTTGAGTTGGTGGCCACAACTTTGAGTTGGTGACCACAATCTTTGAGTTGGTGACCACAGCCTTTGAGTTGGTGACCATGACCTTGAGTTGGTGGCCACAACCTTGAGTTGGTGACCACGGCCTTTGAGTTGGTGACCACAACCTTTGAGCTGATGACCATAGTCTTTGAGTTGGTGACCACAGCCGTGAGTTGGTGACCACAACCTTGAGTTGGTGACCACAGTCTTTGAGTTGATGGCCATGATCTTTGAGTCGGTGGCCACGATCTTTGAGTTGGTGACCACGATCTTTGAGTTGGTGACCACAACCTTGAGTTGGTGACCACAACCTTTGAGTTGGTGACCACAATCTTGAGTTGGTGACCACAACCTTTGAGCTGATGGCCATGATCTTTGAGCTGGTGGCCACGATCTTTGAGTTGTTGACCATGACCTTTGGGTTGGCCACGGCCTTTGAGTTGGTGACCACAACCTTGAGTTGGTGACCACAACCTCTGAGCTGATGACCACAACCTTTGAGCTGATGACCACAGTCTTTGAGTTGGTGACCACAACCTTGAGTTGGTGATCACAGCCATGAGTTGGTGACCACGATCTTTGAGTTGGTGACCACAACCTTGAGTTGGTGACCACAACCTTTGAGTTGGTGACCACATTTGAGTTGGTAACCACAACCTTTGAGTTGGTGACCACAACCTTGAGTTGGTGACCACAACCTTGAGTTGGTGACCACAGCCTTTGAGTTGGTGACCACAACCTTTGAGCTGATGACCACAGTCTTTGAGTTGGTGACCACAACCTTTGAGTTGGTGACCACAACCTTTGAGTTGGTGACCACAATCTTTGAGTTGGTGACCATGACCTTGAGTTGGTGACCACAACCTTGAGTTGGTGACCACGACCTTGAGTTGGTGACCACAGCCTTTGAGTTGGTGACCACCACCTCTCTTCAAGCTGACCACCACCATCTCCACACACCGCTGGACCTCCCTCTGCCTCCACCCTCCCTCAAGACCCACCTCGTGATGCTCTCCTGACCACCTGGCCGCCCCCTGCCCCACCCCAAACCGGCGAGGAGACCGCGCCCCCTCCCCGAGTCCACCTCAGGGGCACAGCTTGATGTAGGTGACGGTGGAACAGACCGAGAAGAGCGGGAACACCTTCTCCTGGAAGGCCACGTTGAAGGTGAAGAGGTGCCTCATGTTCTCGGCGTCGTAGAAGGAGACCTCCTCCCCTTCGTAATCCAGGTAGACCCTCACCCTGCTGAGCTTCTGGCCCGGGCACAGCGGCGTCCGCTGGGGCGAGGTGACGGCCCAGTAACGCCCCCCGTTCTGCTGCAGGGCCCAGATGCCTTCCTCGGGGGAGAACTGGGTCAGGCCCTTGCGCCGCACCGACTCCTTGGCCACGCCGAAGGCCCAGCCGTCCGAAGGTCCAACCTCCACCTCCCAGTAGTGCCGGCCGGACTGGAAACCCCGGCTGGCCAGCACCCGGGAGTTGGTGTCGAAGCGTTTGGGGTTGTCGGGCAGCTCCTGCTTGCGGCAGCCCATCCGGACGCTCTTGAGGTCGGCCGAGAGGATCAGCAGGTGGTTGGCGGAGTCGGGGTCCAGGGTCAGGTCCTCTGGTGGGGTGGGAAGCAGAGCGGGGGGGGGGGAGAGGAGAGGGTTAAATTTTTTTGGTGGTGTGGGGAGGAAAGGGTTAAATTGATAGGGGTGTGGGGATGAAAGGGTTAAATTGATAGGGGTGTGGGGAGGAAAGGGTTAAATTTTGGTGGTAGGGGGATGAAATGTTTCTAAAATGCATTCTTGTATAATGTAATATAATGTAATATAATATAATATAATATAATGTAATATAATATAATATAATATAATATAATATAATATAATATAATATAATATAATATAATATAATATAATATAATATAATATAATATGATGTGATATGATATAATATAGTATAATATAATATAGTATAATATAATAAAATATAATATAATATGATGTGATATGATATAATATAATATAGTATAATATAATATAATATGATATGATATGATACAGTATAATATCATAAAATATAACATAACATAATATAACATAATATAGCATAACAATACAATACAATGTAATGTTATATAATGCGATATAACAATATAATATCATATCATATCATATAACATAATATAATATGATATAACATAATATAGCATAACAATACAATACAATGTATTGTTATATAATGCAATATAACAATATAATATAATATAATATAATATAATATAATATAATATAATATAATATAATATAAGTAACATATAAAATATAAAAATACCTATAATAATACATACAATATACGATACAAATAAAATATAATAATATATAATAATATATATAAAACATAATATATAATAAACAATATGCAATATGTAATATATAACATTTCATAATACCTATGAAATTATATTCCATATTCCATATTATATGTTATATATGATATATGATATGTGATATGTGATATATCGTGTATCATATATATTGCTATATGTAATGTATATAATTATATACTTATATAACATACTCTAACATACTATAACATTATATAACATACTATATACTTATATAACATACAGAATATATAGAATATGTAGAAAAATGTAGAGTACATAATATATAATATATAATATATAATATACATTATATATATAAAATATAATAATATATATAATAACACAATACACAATATTAAAATAAATATAAATATACATAAAATCTATTTTATATATAAAATATATACATCTTTTTTTTTTTTTTTTTTACCTTTTTCGCCTCTACCCAGCTCGTCCTGCAGGTTTTCTGAAAAGGGAGGAGAGACAAGGGACAGGAAAAATTTTCATTAAAAATACCTTTAAAAAATATCTTTAATTTCCATTTCAAAAAAACACCCCATTTAATTAGAATTAAAAAAAAAAATACATTGAATTTCACGAAAATGTTTTCAATTATCATTTAAATAATACATTGATTTTTTTTTTTTTCATTTAAATAATGTACTGAATTATACCGAATCGTCATTAAATCTACTGTGGTTTAATTTTCATTAAAAATTTCGAGTTTTTTTCTCCCTTCCACCTTGGAATTTCTTCAGGACCTTCTCCAGGGCGGCGGTTTTGAGGGAGAAGTTGCAGACCTGAATCTTCATCTCGCCGCAGACGGGGTCGGGCTTGGAGCACTTCACCTCCTCGCTCCTGGGGGGGGGCAAAAAAAAACGGGGAAAACGGGCAAAAAATCGTCGTTTTTGGCACTAAATTTGGGCCTGAAAAATTCACAGGTTTGGGGCAAAAAAATCCGAAATTCGTGCCTTAAAAAGTCACAGATTTGGGTCAAAAATTCCGAAATTTGGGCCTTAAAAATTGTCAGGTTTGGGGCAAAAAATTCCGAAATTTGTACCTGAAAAATTCACAGATTGGGGTCAAAAATTCCTAAATTTGGACCTGAAAAATTCACAGATTTGGGTCAAAAATTTACAGATTGGGGTCAAAAAATCCTAAATTTGGGCCTGAGAAATTCACAGATTGGGGTCAAAAATTAAATTGTCATTTATATCAATTGTCATTTATGTAAATTATGATTTATATAAATTAGAGCAGATTTCCCTACCTGCTGATGACGTCCATCACGTCCTGGAAAAGGAAAAAAAAAAAAAAAAAAGAGAGAAATTGAGTGAAATTTCTGAGTGAAATGTGGGGGGTGCTGCCAGCACCAAAAAACACCAAAAATCACCCAAAATCATCAAGAATCACCCAAAATCATAAAAAATCTCACCAAAACCCATCAAAAATCCCCACAATATTCCCACCAAAAATTTTGATGATTTTTGATTGATTTTGGTGCTTTTAGGTGGGATAATGGTGATTTGGGGGGATTTGGGGAGATTTTTGACTATTTTTGATGATTTTTGGGGATTTTTGGTGATTTTTGATGGGATTTTGGACCATTTTTGGTGGGATTTCTGGTGGGATTTTTGATGACTTTAGGTGGAAAATTTGGCGGGATTTTTGATGATTTTTGATGGGATTTTTTTATGATTTTTGATAATTTTTGCCGAGATTTTTGATAATTTTTAATGGGATTTTTGATGATTTTTGATGGGATTTTTGGTAATTTTTGCTGGGACTTTTGATGATTTTTGGTTGGATCTTTCTGCTTTTCCTTTTTTTTTTTTGTTCTGTTTGTTTTTCCTGGGCACCAGGTGGGGTGAAAAGTGAATTCCCAGCCGGGGCCGAGCCCTCGGCAAATATTGACCCGAGAGCCGGAAGGGGCGGCCGGCAGGGGACGGAACTTTCAACCCCTTTGGAGGCCCGGAAAGGGGGAACTTTTAACCCTTTTTAGGTCTGGAAAAGGGAATTTAACCCTTTTGCACCCCGGGGTTGTTTTCCCAGCCTGGAAAGAGGAATTTGGTGGAACTCGGCTCTGAAGAGTGAGATTTTTGGGGATTTTTGATGTTTTTTTGGTGGGATTTTTGGTGGGATTTTTGATGATTTTTGATGATTTTTGCTGGAATTTTTGGTGGGATATTTTGGTGATCTTTGGTAGGATTTTTGGGGATTTCTGGGGATTTTTGATAATTTTTGGTTGGATTTTTGATGATTTTTGGTGGGATTTTTGGTGGGATTTTTGGGGATTTTTGGGGATTTTTGGTTGGATTTTTGATGATTTTTGGTGGGATTTTTGGGGATTTTTGGTTGGATTTTTGATGATTTTTGGTGGGATTTTTGGGGATTTTTGAAAATTTTTGGTTGCATTTTTGATGATTTTTGGTGGGATTTTTGGGGATTTTTTGATGATTTTTGATGATTTTTGGTGGGATTTTGGGGGATTTTTTGATGATTTTTGCTGGGATTTTTGCTGGGATTTTTGGTGGGATTTTTGGTGGGATTTTTGCTGGGATTTTTGATGATTCTTGGTGGCCTTTTTCCCCCAAAATGCCCCTGCTGGATCCATAAATGCACCGAAAAAAGACAAAATTAAAGGGAAAAAAGGGATTTTACCCCCAAAACCCCACTGCAGGACCCATAAAATGCCAGAATTAATGACAGAATATTTAAAAAAAAAGGGATTTTACCCCCAAAAAATCCCTCCAGGACCCATAAATGCACCAAAAAAAGGACAAAATTAAAGGGAAAAAAGGGATTTTACCCCCAAAAAACCCCTGCAGGACCCATAAATGCACCGAAAAATGAAAGAAATAAAGGAAAAAAGGGATTTTACCCCCAAATCCCCACTGCAGGACCCATAAATGCACAGAAAAAAGGACAAAATTAAAGGGAAAAAGGGATTTTACCCCAAAAAAACCCCTCCAGGATCCATAAAGGCACCAAAAAAGGACAAAATTAGAGGGAAAAAAGGGATTTTTACCCCCAAAACCCCACTGCAGGACCCATATAATGCCAGAATTAATGACAGAATATTAAAAAAAAGGGATTTTACCCCCAAAAAACCCCTGCAGGACCCATAAATGCAACGAAAAAGGACAAAATTAAAGGGAAAAAAGGGATTTTACCCCCAAAAAACCCCTGCAGGACCCCTAAATGCACCGAAAAATGAAAGAAATAAAGGGAAAAAAAGGGATTTTTACCCCCAAAAACCCCTGCAGGACCCCTAAATGCACCGCAAAATGAAAGAAATAAAGGAAAAAAAGCATTTTTACCCCCAAAACCCCACTGCAGGACCCATAAAAGGCCAGAATTAATGACAGAATATTAAAAAAAAAGGGATTTTACCCCAAAAAAAATCCCTCCAGGATCCATAAAGGCGCCAAAAAAAGACAAAATTAAAGGGAAAAAAGGGATTTTACCCCCAAAAAATCCCTCCAGGATCCATAAAGGCACCAAAAAAAGACAAAATTAAAGGGAAAAAAGGGATTTTACCCCCAAAAAATCCCTCCAGGATCCATAAAGGCACCAAAAAAAGACGAAATTAAAGGGAAAAAAGGGATTTTTACCCCCAAAACCCCACTGCAGGACCCATAAAATGCCAGAATTAATGACAGAATATTAAAAAAAAAGGGATTTTACCCCCCAAAAAAACCCTGCAGGACCCCTAAATACACCGAAAAATTAAAGAAATAAAGGGAAAAAAAAGGGATTTTTACCCCTCCAGGACCCCAAAAAAACGAATTTTCGGCCCCCCCGAACCTTGAGGAACTCCAGCGCGGGCTGCCTCAGTTTCCCCTCCAGCTGGTCGGTCAGCTTGTTGAGCAGCGCGATGTCGCGACAGAGCTCGGAGATGTTGTGGTTCTGCCGTCGCGACAGGGCTCGCTCCAGCTGCTGGAGCTGGCCCAGGAGGAGCCGCTGCTGCTCCCGCAGGAAGAGCCCGAGGCGCTCCAGCAGCGCCCGCAGCCGCTGCCGCTCCGACTCCAGCGATTTCTGGGAACGGGGGGGGGGAAAAATGGGGAAAAATTTAAAAAAAAAGCCCCCCAAAAATTTAAAAAAAAAAAAAAAAAAAAAAAAAAGGGGGTGGCAGAGCAATTTTTTTTGGTTTTGTTTTTATTTTTATTTTTATTTTTATTTTTATTTTTATTTTTATTTTTATTTTACTTCATTATATTTTATTTTATTTTATATTATTTTATTTTATTTTACTTTATTTTATTTTATATTATTTTATTTTACTTTATTTTATTTTATTTTATATTTTTTATTATTTTTATTTTACTTCATTTTATTTTATTTTATTTTATTATTTTATTTTGTTTTTATTTTTATTTTTATTTTTATTTTTATTTTTATTTTTATTTTTATTTTTATTTTTATTTTTATTTTTATTTCTATTTCTATTTCTATTTCTATTTTTATTTTTATTTTACTTCATTATATTTTATTTTATTTTTATTTTTATATTTTATTTTATTAATTTATTTTATTTTATTTTATTTTGTTTTATTTTATTTTATTTTGGTTTAAATTTATTATATTTTATTTTATTTTATTACTTTATTACTTTATTTTTATTTTACGTCATTTTACTTTATTTTATTTTATTTTTACTCCTATTCTATTCTATTCTATTCTATTCTATTCTATTCTATTCTATTCTATTCTATTCTATTCTATTCTATTCTATTCTATTCTATTCTATTCCATTCCATTCTATTCTATTCTACTTTATTTTTATTTTATTTTATTTTATTTTATTTTATTTTATTTTATTTACTATATTTTATTTTTATTTCCATTCCCATCCCCAGTTCCCATCCCCAGCAGCGCCTGCCGCTCTGAATCCAGCGATTTCTGGGAACGGGGGGGGAAAAATGGGGAAAAAATGGGGAAAAAATTTTAAAAAATCAATAATTAAAAAAAAAAGGGGTGGCAAAGCTATTTTTATTTTTATTTTTATTTTTATTTTTGTTTTTGTTTTTGTTTTTGTTTTTGTTTTTGTTTTTGTTTTTGTTTTTGTTTTTGTTTTTTTTGTTTTTGTTTTTCCTTTTATTTTTGTTTTTATTTTTCCGTTTATTTTTATTTTTCCTTTTATTTTTATTTTTATTTTTCCTTTTATTTTTCCATTTTTATTTTTATTTTTATTTTTATTTTTATTTTTATTTTTCCTTTTATTTTTATTTTTATTTTTCCTTTTATTTTCCATTTTTATTTTTATTTTTCCTTTTATTTTAATTTTTATTTTAATTTTAATTTTTATTTTTATTTTTATTTTTATTTTTATTTTTATTTTTATTTTTATTTTTATTTTTATTTTTATTTTTCCTTTTATTTTTATTTTTATTTTTCCTTTTATTTTTATTTTTATTTTTATAACTATTTATAGGTATTTATATACATTTATAGTTATTTTTATATATATTTTAAATACATTTATAGGCATTTATATATATATTTAACATATTTAATATATTTAATATAGGTATTTTTATATGTATTTTAATACATTTATAGGCATTTATATATATATATTTAATATATTTAATATATTTAATATAGGTATTTTTATATGTATTTTAATACATTTATAGGTACATTTTTATATATATATTTAATATATTTAATATATGTATTTTTATATGTATTTTAATACATTTATAGGTATATTTTTATATATATATTTAATATATTTAATATATTTAATATAGGTATTTTTATATGTATTTTAATCTATTTATAGGTATTTATATATATATATTTAATATATTTAATATAGGTATTTTTATATGTATTTTAATCTATTTATAGGTATTTATATATATATTTAATATATTTAATATAGGTATTTTTATATGTATTTTAATACATTTATAGGTATTTATATATATATATTTAATATATTTAATATATTTAATATAGGTATTTTTATATGTATTTTAATACATTTATAGGTATATTTTTATATATATATTTAATATATTTAATATATTTAATATATGTATTTTTATACGTATTTTAATACATCTATAGGTATTTTTATATATATATTTAATATATTTAATATATGTATTTTTATACGTATTTTAATACATCTATAGGTATTTTTATATCTATTTTTCGGCATTTTTCTCTCCGTTTCTCTACAGATCAATAAAATCTTTGAATCCCTTCCTGGGCCTCACCAGCAGCTCCTGGGTCTTCTCGTCGTCCTGGACCTTGAAGTCCAGGAGCTCCTGGCGCTGCTTCCGCAGGGAATCCAGGAGGGCCTGGAGCTTCTCCTGGGGGAGGAGGAGAGGAGAGCAGAGGGGAGGAAGGTGAGGAGGAGGAGGGGAGGGTGGTGGGGATGAAGGTGAGGATGAGGAGGATGATGAGATGATGAGGAGGAGGAGGATGATGAGGATGAGGATGATGATGAGGGTGATGAGGAGGATGAGGATGGTGAGGATCAGGATGAAGATGAGGATGGGGATGATGATGATGAGATCATGAGGATGATGAAGATGAGGATGATGAGGATGATGATGATGAGATGAGGAGAGGATGAGGATGACGAGGATGATGAGGATGAAGATGAGGATGGGGATGATGATGATGAGATGATGAGGATGATGAGGATGATGAGGATGATGAGGATGATGAGGATGAAGATGAGGATGGGGATGATGATGATGAGATCATGAGGATGATGAGGATGAAGATGAGGATGAGGATGATGATGATGAGATGATGAGATGATGAGGAGGATGAGGATGGTGAGGATCAGGATGAAGACAAGGATGATGAGGATGATAAGGATGGAGATGAAGGGGAGGATCAGGATGATGAGGATGATGACGGGGATGAGGATGAAGATGAGGATGATGAGGATGATGAGGATGATGACGGGGATGAGGATAATGAGGATCAGGATGAAGACGAGGATGGGGATGATGATGAAGATGATGAGGATGAAGATGAGGATGATGATGATGAGATGATGAGGAGGATGATGAGGATGATAAGGATGGAGATGAAGGTGAGGATGAGGATGATGAGGATGATGACGGGGATGAGGATGATGAGGATGAAGATGAGGATGAGGATGAGGATGATGAGGATCATGAGGACGGGGATGATGATGATGAGATGAGGAGGATGAGGATGAGGATGGTGAGGATGGGGATGAGGATGAAGATGAGGATGAGGATGAGGAAGATTAGATGATGATGAGGATGAGGAGATGAGGAGGACGAGGATGAGGATAATGAGGATGAGGATAATGAGATGATGAGGATGAAGATGAAGATGAAGATGAGGATGAGGATGAAGATGATGCCCGGTGTCACTTCCTCTCCGCCTCCCTCCCTCTCCGCCCGCCGGGATTCGGGATTTGTCGGGAGGGAGGAAAACGCCGGGAAATCCCCCCGGGACCCCCGGGACCCCTCCCCCAATAACGGAACCGGGGGGACAGGAGGCTCCCGGCACCGGGAAATCCCCCAGGGACCACCGGGACCCCTCCCCGAATAACGGAACCGGGGGGACGGGAGGTTCTGCCCCGCTCCCACCGGCTCCCGGCACCGGGAAATCCCCCAGGGACCCCAGGGACCCCTCCCCGAATAACGGAACCGGGGGTACAGGAGGCTCCCGGCACCGGGAAATCCCTCAGGGACCACCGGGACCCCTCCCCGAATAACGGAACCGGTGTTCCCCCGTTCCCACCGGCTCCTGGCCAAGCCCAGACGGACAGACGGACAGACAGACCCAAGGACCACCGGGACCCCTCCCCGAATAACGGAACTGGGGACAACCGGGGGACGGGAAGCTCCCGGCACCGGGAAATCTCCAAGGGACCCCCGGGACCCCTCCCCGAATAACGGAACCGGGGACAACCGGAGGACGGGAAGCTCCCGGCACCCAACCGCGGGGCGTGGGGAGGTGACACAACCGGACAGACGAACCGAACCGAACCGGACCGGACCAAACCTCACCTTGTACTCCTCGCAAGCCTCCTCCACCGGCACCACGGCGTGCGGCCGGTGCTCCCGGGAGCGGTCGCACACCACGCAGATGCACCGCCGGTCGTCTTTGCAATAAAGCTTCAACGCCTCGCCGTGCTTGCGGCAGCGCCCTTCCTCCTCCTCCTCTTCCTCCTCTTTTCCCTCCTTTTTTCCCTCCTTTTTTTTATTCCTGGCCACGAACTGGCTGATGATCTCGGCCATGTTCGCCAGCTGCCGGTTGGGTCGGAAGTTTTTTTGGGGGAAAACGCGGCGGCACTGCGGGCAGGGGAAATCGGCCTCCAGCTCCCGCCAGCTCTTGGCGATGCAGGAGCGGCAGAAGTTGTGGCCGCACTCGATGGACACCGGCTCCTTGAAGAACTCCAGGCACACCGAGCAGGTGGCTTCGTCCTGGAGGTTGCCCGGCAGGGTGACGGTGGCCACGGGCTCGTTCCTGCCGGGGGAAGGGAGGAATGATTTGGGAGGGGTCGGGACGGGGATTTTGGCCCCTTGGAAGGGTTCGGGAGGGTTTGGGACGGGGATTTTGGTAGCTGGGAATGGGTTTTGGAGGGGTTGGGAGACGGTTTTTGGTAGCGGGGAAGGGTTTGGAGGGGTCGGGACGGGGATTTTGGTATCGAGGAATGGGTTTCGGAGGGGTCGGGATGGGGTTTGGCCCCCGGGAAGGGTTCGGGACGGGGATTTTGGCAGCGGGGGTGGGGTCAGGACGGGGTTTTTGATCCTTTGGAAGGGTTCGGGAGGGGTCGGGACGGGGATTTTGGTAATGGGGAAGGGTCGGGACGGGGATTTTGGCCCCAGGGAAGGGTTTTGGAGGGGTTGGGACGGGGTTTTTGGCAGCCGGGAATGGTTTTGGAGGGGTCGGGACGGGGATTTTGGACCCCGGGGATGGTTTTGGAGGGGTCGGGACGGGGATTTTGGCAGCCGGGAATGGTCGGGACGGGGATTTTGGTAATGGGGAACGGGTCGGGAGGGGTTGGGACGGGGTTTTTGGCCCCTTGGAAGGGTTGGGTCGGGGTTTTTGGTAACGGGGAAGGGTTCGGGAAGGGTCGAGACGGGATTTTGGACCCCGGGAATGGGTTTTGGAGGGGTTGGGACGGGGTTTTTGGCCTCTTGGAAGGGTTCAGGAGGGGTCGGGGACGGGGATTTTGGCAGCGGGGGTGGGGTCAGGACGGGGTTTTTGATCCTTTGGAAGGGTTCGGGAGGGGTCGGGACGGGGATTTTGGCAGCCGGGAGAGGTTGGGACAGGGATTTTGGTAATGGGGAAGGGTCGAGACGGGGATTTTGGTAATGGGGAAGGGTCGGGACGGGGATTTTGGCCCCAGGGAAGGGTTTTGGAGGGGTTGGGACGGGGTTTTTGGCAGCCAGGAATGGTTTTGGAGGGGTCAGGACGGGGATTTTGGACCCCGGGGATGGTTTTGGAGGGGTTGGGACGCGGTTTTTGGTATCGAGGAATGGGGTTTGGAGGGGTTGGGACGGGGTTTTTTGGTAGGCGGGAGAGGTTGGGACGGGGATTTTGGTATCGAGGAATGGGTTTTGGAGGGGTTTTGGCCCCAGGGAAGGGTTCGGGAGGGGTCGGGATGGGGATTTTGGTAGCGGGGAAGGATTTGGAGGGGTTGGGAGATGGTTTTTGGTATCGAGGAATGGGGTTTGGAGGGGTTGGGACGGGGTATGGCCCCCGGGAAGGGTTCGGGACGGGGTTTTTGGCAGCCGGGGATGGTTCGGGAGGGGTCGGGACGGGGTTTTTGGCAGGCGGGAGAGGTTGGGACGGGGATTTTGGTATCGAGGAATGGGTTTTGGAGGGGTTGGGACGGGGTTTGGCCCCCGGGAAGGGTTCGGGACGGGGTTTTTGGCTCCTTGGAAGGGTTCGGGAGGGGTCGGGACGGGGATTTTGGCAGCCGGAGTGGGGTTGGGACGGGGTTTTTGGCCCCTTGGAAGGGTTTTGAAGGGGTCGGGACGGGGATTTTGGCAGCCGGGAATGGTCGGGACGGGGTTTTTGGCAGCCGGGGGTTCTATAAAAACAGCTATAAATATATAAAAATGGGTTTTGGAGGGGTCGGGACGGGGATTTTGGCAGCCGGGTGGGGTCAGGACGGGGATTTTGGCAGCCGGGAGGGGTCAGGACGGGGATTTTGGCAGCCGGGTGGGGTCAGGACGGGGTTTTTGGCAGCCGGGAGGAGGGGTCAGGACGGGGATTTTGGCAGCCGGGTGGGGTCGGGACGGGGATTTTGGCAGCCGGGTGGGGTCAGGACGGGGATTTTGGCAGCCGGCCCCGGGGGGGGTGTTTTTTTCCAGGAATCGCTGCCCGCGGGGTCGGGTTTCCTCAGCCGGGGGTGGGGAGCGGGGGCGTTTGGGGACAGGGAGCTGCGCTGTCGCAGAGCCTGGGCTGCCTGCGTTGTTGTCTGGGGGTTTATTTTTATTTTTATTTTATTTTTATTTTATTTTATTTTATTTTATTTTATTTTATTTTATTTTATTTTGTTTATTTTATTTTTATTTTTATTTTATTTTATTTTATTTTATTTTATTTTATTTATTTTATTTTTATTTTTATTTTATTTTATTTTATTTTATTTATTTTATTTTTATTTTTATTTTATTTTATTTTATTTTATTTTATTTTTTATTATTTTTATTTTTATTTTTTATTTTTATTTTTATTTTTATTTTTATTTTTATTTAGTTTTATTTATTTTTTATTATTTTATGTTATTTTTTTATTTTAATTGGTTTCATTTTATTTTTTAAATTTTGTTTATTTTATTTTATTTTTTATATTTTATTTTATATGTATGTGTATATTTATATGTATGTTACATGTATATGTATGTTTATATTTATATTTATATTTATATTTATATTTATAATTATATTTATATGTATATTTATATTTATATTTATATTTATATTTATATTTATATTTATATTTATATAAGTATATTTATTTATAATATATTTATATATTTTATATATAGTCATGGTTACACTTTAAATTTTATTTTTATTTTTATTTTTATTTTTATTTTATTTTTATTTTTATTTTTATAGTTACATAGTTACATAGTTATATAATTCCTATTTCTATTTCTATTTCCATTTCTATTTTTATTTTCCTTCTCCTTTCACCAGCAGACCCAGGACAGACCAAAAAACCAATTTGGGGCTCCAGGGAATCATCCCAGCCCAAAATCCCAAAATTCCAATTTGGGGCTCCAGGGAACCATCCCAGCCCAAAATCCCAAAATCCCAATTTGGGGCTCCAGGGAACCCTGGGTGAGATCCCAAAATTCCAATTTGGGGCTCCAGGGAACCATCCCAGCCCCAAATCCCAAAATCCCAATTTGGGGCTCCAGGGAACCCTGGGTGAGATCCCAAAATCCCAATTTGGGGCTCCAGGGAACCCTGGGTGAGATCCCAAAATCCCAATTTTGGATCCAGGGAACCCTGGGTGAGATCCCAAAAACTCTACTTTGGGCTCCAGGGAACCATCCCAGCCCCAAATCCCAAAAAATTCTAATTTAGGGCTGAGATGATCCGGGTGAAATCCCAAAATTCCAGTTTGGGGCTCCAGGGAACCATCCCAGCCCAAAATCCCAAAATTCCAGTTTGGACAGAGGGACAGACGGACAGAGGGACAGAGGGGACAGAGGGACAGAGGGGACAGAGAGACAGAGGGACAGAGGGACAGAGGGGACAGAGGGACAGAGGGGAGAGAGGGGGACAGAGGGACAGAGGGACAGACGGACAGAGGGGAGAGAGGGGACAGAGGGACAGAGGGACAGAGGGACAGAGGGGACAGAGGGACAGAGGGACAGAGGGACAGAGGGGACAGAGGGGACAGAGGGACAGAGGGGACAGAGGGGACAGAGGGGACAGAGGGACAGAGGGGACAGACGGACAGAGGGGACAGAGGGGACAGAGGGACAGAGGGGACAGACGGACAGAGGGGACAGAGGGGACAGAGGGACACAGGGACAGACGGACACAGGGACAGAGGGGACAGAGGGACAGAGGGACAGAGGGGACAGAGGGACAGAGGGGACAGAGGGGACAGAGGGACAGACGGACAGAGGGGACAGAGGGACAGAGGGGACAGAGGGACAGACGGACAGAGGGGACAGAGGGGACAGAGGGACAGAGGGGACAGAGGGACAGAGGGGACAGAGGGACAGACGGACAGAGGGGACAGAGGGACAGAGGGGACAGAGGGACAGAGGGACAGAGGGACAGAGGGACAGAGGGACAGACGGACAGACGGACAGAGGGACAGAGGGGACAGAGGGACAGAGGGACAGAGGGGACAGACGGACAGAGGGACAGAGGGACAGAGGGGACAGAGGGACAGAGGGACAGAGGGACAGAGGGGACAGAGGGGACAGAGGGACAGACGGACAGAGGGGACAGAGGGGACAGAGGGACAGAGGGGACAGAGGGGACAGAGGGACAGACGGACAGAGGGACAGAGGGACAGAGGGACAGAGGGACAGAGGGGACAGAGGGACAGAGGGGGACAGAGGGACAGACGGACAGACGGACAGAGGGGACAGAGGGGACAGAGGGACAGAGGACAGAGGGACAGAGGGACAGAGGGGACAGAGGGGACAGACGGACAGACGGACAGAGGGGACAGAGGGACAGAGGGACAGAGGGACAGAGGGGACAGAGGGGACAGAGGGGACAGAGGGACAGAGGGACAGACGGACAGAGGGGACAGAGGGGACAGAGGGACAGAGGGACAGAGGGGACAGAGGGGACAGAGGGACAGACGGACAGAGGGGACAGACGGACAGAGGGACAGAGGGACAGACGGACAGAGGGACACAGGGACACGGACAGAGGGACAGGGGGGACAGACGGACAGAGGGGACAGAGGGGACAGAGGGACAGAGGGACAGAGGGACAGAGGGGACAGAGGGGACAGAGGGGACAGAGGGGACAGACGGACAGAGGGACAGCCGGACACAGGGACAGACAGCCGGACACCCCCCCCCGTACCTGCGCTCCGCCCGCCGCTCCCTCCCGAACCCGCCGGGCTCTGAGCTCGCTCCCGGCCCGAGGAGCGGCTCCCAGCGGCAGCGGCTCCGAACCGAGGCCCGGCGGAGGAGCCCCGCGGCGGCCGCCGCTGCCTCGGACATCCCGGGGGCAGCTCCGGAGCCCGGCTGCCACATCGCTGTCCCCTCCTGGCTGTCCCCTGGGTGTCCCCTCCTGGCTGTCCCCTCCTGGGTGTCCCCCCCTGGGTGTCCCCTGGGTGTCCCCCCCTGGCTGTCCCCTGGCTGTCCCCTCCTGGGTGTCCCCTGGGTGTCCCCTGGGTGTCCCCCCCTGGGTGTCCCCCTCCTGGGTGTCCCCTCCTGGCTGTCCCCTCCTCTGTCCCCCCCTGGCTGTCCCCTCCTGGGTGTCCCCTGGCTGTCCCCCCCTGGGTGTCCCCTCCTGGGTGTCCCCTGGGTGTCCCCTCCTCTGTCCCCTCCTGGCTGTCCCCTCCTGGCTGTCCCCTCCTGGGTGTCCCCTCCTGGGTGTCCCCTCCTCTGTCCCCCCCTCCCCCCTCGTGTGGCGCTCACCGTTCTTGCATTTCCATCCTGGTCTGGTGTCCTCCTCCTCCTCTTCTTCCTCCTCTTCCTCCTCCTGCTGCTCCTCCTCCTCCTCCTCCTCTCCTTTGCCGGCTGCGCTCCTCCTCCTCCTCCTCTTCCTCCTCCTCCTCCTCCCGTTCTTCAAAGGAATCCCGCGCTCCTCCTCTTCTTCATCCCCAGCCCGCTCTCCTCCTCCTCCTCCTCCTCTTCTTCATCTTCATCCCCATCCCGCTCTCCTCTTCTCCTCTTCCTCCTCCTCTTCTTCATCCCCAGCCCGCTCTCCTCCTCCTCCTCTTCTTCATCTTCATCCCCATCCCAGTCTCCTCCTCCTCCTCCTCCTGTTCTTCATCTCGGTCCCCAGCCCGCTCTCCTCTTCCTCTTCCTCCTCCTCTTCTTCATCTTCATCCCCATCCCGCTCTCCTCTTCCTCTTCCTCCTCCTCTTCTTCATCCCCAGCACGCTCTCCTCCTCCTCCTCTTCTTCATCTTCATCTCTGTCCCCGTCTTCTCTTCCTCCTCCTCTTCTTCCTCTCCATCCCTCCCTCCTCCTCCTCCTCCTCCTCCCGTTCTTCAGAGGAATCCCGCCCTCCTTCTCCTCTTCTTCATCCCCAGCCCGCTCTCCTCTTCCTCCTCCTGTTCTTCATCTTCATCCCCATCCCGCCCTTCTCCTCTTCTTCATCCCCATCCCAGTCTCCTCCTCCTCTTCCTCCTCTTCTTCATCCCAGCCCGCTCTCCTCTTCCTCCTCTTCTTCATCTCTGTCCCCATCCCTCCCTCCCTCCCTCCTCTTCCTCCTCCTCTTCTTCATCTTCATCCCGCACTCCTCTTCCTCCACCTCTTCATCTGCATCCTCATCCCTCCCTCCTCTTCCTCTCCTTCATCTTCATCCCTCCCTCCTCCTCTTCCTCCTTCCCTCCTCCTCCTCCTCCTCCCCTTCTTCAGAGGAATCCCGCCTCCTCCTCCTCTTCTTCATCCCCAGCCCGCTCTCCTCTTCCTCCTCTTCTTCATCTTCGTCCCGCTCTCCTCCTCCTCTTCTTCATCTCTATCCCCGTCCCTCCCTCCTCCTCCTCCTCCTCCTCCTCTTCTTCATCCCCATCCTGCTCTCCTCTTCCTCCTCTTCTTCATCTTCATCTTCATCCCCATCCCCAGCCCGCTCTCCTCTTCCTCTTCTTCATCTCTACCCCTGTCCCTCCCTCCTCCTCCTCCTCCTCTTCCTCCTCCTCCTCTTCTTCATCCCCAGCCCGCTCTCCTCTTCCTCCTCTTCTTCATCTTCATCTTCATCTTCATCTTCATCTTCATCTTCATCCCCAGCCCGCTCTCCTCTTCCTCCTCTTCTTCATCTTCATCTTCATCTTCATCTTCATCTTCATCTTCATCCCCATCCCGCTCTCCTCTTCCTCTTCTTCATCTCTACCCCTGTCCCTCCCTCCTCCTCCTCCTCCTCTTCTCATCCCCATCCCTCCCTCCTCCTCCTCCTCCTCCCCCCCCCGGGCCCGGATCGCGTTCCCCTCCCCCCCCCCCCGCTCCACCTGTCCCGGAGCCTTCATCCCCTCCCCCCCCCGGAGCCTTCATCCCCCCCTGGCTCGGCCCCCGGGGGGGATTTGCGGCCTCGGGATCGAGTTCGGAGCCGCAGCTGCTCCCGGAGCTCCGGGAATGGCTCAGCCGGGAGCCCAGCGGGGGCAGGGCTTGGGTTTATTTTTATTTTATTGTTTTATTTTATTTTATTTTATTGTATTTTATTTTATTTTATTTTGTTTTATTTTATTGTATTTTATTGTATTTTATTTTATTTTATTGTATTTTATTGTATTTTATTTTATTTTGTTTTATTTTATTTTATTTTATTTTATTGTATTGTATTTTATTGTATTTTATTTTATTTTATTGTATTTTATTTTATTTTGTTTTATTTTATTGTATTTTATTGTATTTTATTTTATTTTGTTTTATTTTATTTTATTTACTTTTATGTTATTGTATTTTATATTGTTTTATTTTTATTTTATTTTTTATTATTGTATTGAATTGTGTTGTATTGTATCTTATTTTATTTTATATTTATTTTATTTTATTTTATTTTATTTTATTTTATTTTATTTTATTTATTTTATTTTATATTCATTTTATTTTTATTTTATATTCATTTTATTTTATTTTATATTTATTTTATTTTATTGTATTGTATTGTATTTTATTGTATTTTATTGTATTTTATTGTATTTTATATTGTTTTATTTCTATTTTATTTTATTATTTTATTGTTTTGTATCTTATTTTATTTTATTTTATTTTTATTTTAATTTTTATTTTATTTTATTTCTATTTTATTTTGTTTTGTATCTTATTTTATTTTATTTTTATTTTAATTTTTATTTTATTTTATTTCTATTTTATTTTGTTTTATTTGAGGAAAAACAAGGGCAGGAGTCAAGAGCCCAGCCTGGCAGGTTTTTGGTTTTTTTTTATTTTATTTAATTTTATTTCATTTCATTTCATTTCATTTTTATTATATTTATATTGATATTTATACTTTATATTTATATTTATATTCATATTCATATTCATATTCATATTCATATTTACTTTTATATTTTATATTTTCATATTTAATATTATTTTATTTTTATATATTGTATTTAATACTTTATATTTAATATTTATATTTTATATATTTATTTTATTCATTTCATTTAATTTCATTTCATTTCATTTCATTTCATTTCATTTCATTTTTATTTAAAAAAAAATCCTTCAAAAATCCTTTCAAAAAATCCTTAAAACCCTTCCAAAAAAAAAAAAAAAATCCTTTAAAATCCTTCAAAAATCCACCAAAAAAACCCGGAAAAACCCTGGACTCTTCCAGCGCTTCTGCGCTGCGGAATAAATTCGAATTTCGTGAAGAAAAAAAAAAAAAAAAAAACCCAAATCCTGAACCCAAACCGCGTGGATTTGGGTGAAAAAAAAAAGGGAAAAAATTCAGATTTCGGTGAAAATGATAAAAAAGAGAATTCTGCCGCCCAACGTGGGGCTCGAACCCACGACCCTGAGATTAAGAGTCTCATGCTCTACCGACTGAGCTAGCCGGGCGCCCGAAAAATCCCATTTTTCGCTTTTTTTTGGCTAAAAGCTCCTCAAATTCTCCCCAAAAATGCCCTAAAACCCCCAAAAAAATCCCCCCAAAATCCCCCCGAAACCCCCCATAAAACTCTCAAAATCCCCCCGAAAATCCCCTAAAAATCCCCAAAAATCTTCAAAAATCCCCCCAAAATTCCCCCCCACCAAATCCCCAAAAATCCCCTAAAATCCCCACACAATCCCCGAAAAATCCCCCCAAAAATCCCCCAAAATCCCCCAAAATTCTCCCAAATTTTTCCCTGAATTTTCCCAAAACCCAAATTTTCTCAAAAATTCTCCCAAAATCCCCCCAAAATCCCCAAAAAATCCCCCCAAAAATCCCCTTAAAAAACCCCCAAAATCCCCCAAAAATCCCCTGAAAATCCCAAAAATCCCCCCCAAAATCCCCCCGAAAATCCCCAAAAAATCTTTAAAAGTCCTCCCAAAATCCCCCCAAAAATCCCCCA